>WNNJ02000351.1:0-95558 GCA_012934845.2 Pomphorhynchus laevis | reverse complement strand
TATATATATATATATATATATATATATATATATATATTATATATATATATATATATATATATATCATGATAATTAACACCGTCGGCTGGGACTTCTTATAAAGTGCAAAATTATAAGTTTTCAAATTGTAACACCAGCAAAAACAAAGTAAATGTATTTTTTTACGTTTCGGCGTTCACGCCTTTATCAATTGTATGTTTATTAGAAACCAAAATTTTTTTAAGGTCATTGTATGTTTATTAGAAACCTTAAAAAAATTTGGTTTCTAATAAACATACAATTGATAAAGGCGTGAACGCCGAAACTTAAAAAAATACATTTACTTTGTTTTTGCTGGTGTTACAATTTGAAAACTTATTTATATAATAATTTCTTAACTAATACCATATTTAACACCGTATTATTTACTGTGTTAAATATTAACGATTATGATAGGAGTGAGTAGCTTTTATTATAGGAACGGAATGGCAAATTGTCAAACATTGATTTGAATGCTAATAGCACTCTAACTACTCGGAGACCATTGGTGATGAAAACGATGCAAAAATGGTGAAATTTAAATATCATATTAAATATTTACAGTAATTTAATTTATTATAATGTAACTTAGTACGAAGAATTATAAGTGCCTCTCTCTTCGAGAGAGAAACATCAGCGTATATAAGGAACTGTCTGTAAACGTGTTTCAATGTATATACTTTGGCATGAATAAGTTTGGAGATTTGCTGGTTAGTAATAACTAGCAATCTTAAAACTTATCACATCTGCGATTGCGAAAGCGATGAACATTGGCTTGTTCGGAATCTCTTTGTTCAACACTTCTATGATCACAGAGAAGTGATCTTCTCTGTGATCTTTTGCTCAGAGAATGAGCAAACTATCATTTTTAATTATTGCTATGAATTTTATCTGGCATATATCGGCTAGGGTTTATAATTGCTATTGTGTGTAAAGTTAAGGTATATTTTAACGAATTAATTATAATCATTAGTTTGAAATAATATTCAAATTTAATTATTTTTAAATTTCTATCATTTTAGAAAAAATGGCGATAGCAGGAAACTGTCTTCTTCTTTTGCTGGCTATATTTGTGCCACCTTTGGCTGTATATCTTGTTAAGAATGAATGCGAAGTTAATGTTCTGATCAATCTGGTCTTACTACTCTTCTTTTGGCTGCCGGCAGTATTGCATGCGTGGTGGATCATTCTATCATAACCAGCTTGAATTATGTATTACTCAAAATATTTTATCAATTCTCAGCTATAGTATTTTTTATAAAGAAAATAAGTTTCAATTTCATAAAATATAATTAATAACTCGTTAAACAAAATTTACATATGCAATATTTGTTTTACAAATTATAAATTTTAAATACAGATACTTTATTATCTGGAAGAATTCACAATGATTAATACATTTAAAGAATTAGCCTTATCCTGCAAGAATTCACTATAGTGAAGTAAATTACTTGCGTAGTGATTTATCCCATCACAACCAGCTAATTGATTAAATTGTGTTTCTATCAAAACATTTCATCAACAAAAATAGCAATTGTGTTATTTTTCAATTTTATAAATCAATCCTAAATTAAGATAGACAGCGTTTATGTTGGTATAGTAATTTAAACTTGATGAAAATGGGCAGTGTGATATAAATTTATTCAAGATATCAATTAAGTCGATCAATTCAGGAAATAGAAGCTTAATTAATACGATAAACGTAGTGTTTTTCAATGTAAGCATGTTAACTCATCAGTTACGTTTAATACCAAAATTCGTGTATCTTTCAGAAAAATAACATTTTGAGACATTGTATTTTTGGAGATAGTATTTCTACTTGGGATGTATCTACATACACATAATATGTCCCATAAGTATTTGTAAATATATGTAATTATTAATTTTTATTTAAAAAATCATCACATTTTTGTTTACGATCAAAAACATTTCTGGTTTCGCACACTTGATCTCAATCATCAACATCATCGAATACATTAATATCAGCATTATGCAATAAAATTTAAATTGCGCCCATGTAAAGATCACCTTAAAATACGAGATCAAAAGAAACGTCAGAGAGGTCGACCCAAGCGACGATAGCTAGATAGCCTTCATACAGATTAAATGGAATCTGGACTTCAACCAGACCATGCTCAAGATAGTGCGAAATAGAGGACTAAATCTCATATAGCCGGCCCCCTCAAAGCAGGACAAAGGCTGAAGAATAATAAAAAGATTATGAAATAACATTTAAAGAGATATTTTGATAAGACAATGTGTGATTCAAAATTTCCATATTATAATCCTCACTTTTCCAATTCTATTGTAAAGGCATAAAAATGCAATTAAAAATGAGTTGAAATTTAGTAAATTTAATAAATTAAATTTAAAATAAAGATATGTTTAGAACGTAAAAAATAACATCTGTAGATAAATGACAGAAAATATTATCTTTCTTTACTCACAGATTGATATACCCTTTTTCCACTTTTATAACTATTATGTTGACATTTACCAGTGGACTGGCACTGCACCGTCGCAAAGTTATGATTAAAAAAGTTCCTCATTAAAAAACTTTTAATGAGGAACAAACACATATTAATGATAATAAAATAATAAAAAATAACTGGTCACTGTTTTAAATTTGAAATTATGGAGAAGGATCAACAAACACTAATTTATTTTTATATTTCGTATCATCAAAAACAATACGTAAAATTTGTTCACTGTTTGTCAATGAACAAATTGTGTAATTTATTAAATTGATTGCACTAATATATTCACCTGTACAAAATCGCCGACATTTTTATTGCGACATTAAGCTGGTAACGTGAATGTTGAATTCAGAGACATAAAATAGCATCAGAAAAAACAAAACGTACGCATGATTTGTTTCTGTGGATTGGTATTTAACAACAAATTGCAACTCGCAATTATGAAAACAAATAAATATTTTCTTAAATTACAGAACCATCGTCAAAGAGAAAAACATACTAAGTTAAAGATAAATCCTCAGCAACTCTATCTTAACCATTCATGCTTAAGTCTAAGTCTTCTCTGCAACAGTGTTACGGCCTCAGGTCCACAAGAATCTGAGCCCCCTGGCGCACCAGCGCGCCACACTCCGGCTGAACCATTCCGGGTCTCTCAACCCCTAAGAGTCTAATAATCTCGAGATGAAGAGCTTGAGAAACCTTAGTATTTGCTCTGGGTGACGTCCTCTAGAGAAGAATACTAATCCCGAGATAGGCTATGTACCCCAAAGGCATACTTAGGTTTTCCCATTCAATGACAAATGCTGAGCCCGTTTCAGATCCCAATGAAAACGATACAATTGAAGTAAATCCATATCCCGTGCATCGGTAAGCGTGTACATTTACGCTGGTTATATTTTTCATTACAAATAGTACGTTTTGTTTCTGTTTCCAATATTATCAGCAGCTAGCGAAATAAAAATAAATTAGTGCTTTAATGATCCTGCTCTAAAATTCTAAATTTAGAAAATATAGTTGTACGAATTGATATAACGAAGGTGGACAGATTATACTTTCAGCTCTTCGCGGAGTAGTAACAAAGACAGATTATCGATATGATTGAAGGTTTGACTGAATTAAGGTACTATGCATCCAAAACTGTAGCTGAATAATTAAACAATGTATCGACAATAAGAGTGATGTTGATTCACTGTTGCCTATTTTGCAACGGATATTATATAAATCAACATGTCTTGATAATGCTATGCCGATTAATTGATGACCTGCAAAAAAAGATAAACAAAGAAAACACTTTACAATAAAAAATAATCATAATTTGTTTGAATTTGGTTCTGCCCTTGTGTTTTCGGTATGGAAGATAAATCAAAATTCTCTCTCATTATTTGATGTTATTCGTTCTAATTTTATTCTTTCTCCCTTATTATTTCTCACTTATCCTTTCTCATTTTATTCTTTCTCCTCTATTTCTTTTTAATTTTATTCTTCTTTTATTCTTTTTAAACTTATTCTTTATCATTTCATTCTAATTTTATTCTTTGCATTTTATACTTTTAATTTTATTTTATTTTCCATTTTATTCTTTTCATTTAATTCGTTCTAGTTCTATGCTTTTCTTATTTTCAAGCAAAGAATTTTATCTGAAGATGCAAACAGTTAGTAGCAACATTTTTAAATTTCAATTTAATTGTTCGTTTGTTAGTTGATTGTTTGTTTCTCAATATAGACATCTATTCAACGTGGATATTTATGGTATATTTTGTTTTGCTGATTCTTTAAAATATCCAAGTTTATAAACTGTTTTTATTTATTATAAATAATAAATTTATAAAACAAACGTTGACTATGTTTTCCATAAATAACACTTTCATTCCAGAAAATCGAATCACATTCAAGTGAATGAATTAGTGGGTTGCTGATTTTATAGCAAAATTTACAGTATCAATTATTTGGCCTCTAATGACTATGTCAAAGCAAATCCACAACTTATTTTGATAGTAAATGTCGGTTTTCGATCTATATTTGTTCGCAAACAGAATATTTGCTGTATTGCATTTTATGTTGTTTTTAACAACAAATATTTCTGTATTGTACCGGCATGTTGTAAAGATCTTAGTAAAACATGTAAGCCAGACGCGAAAGAATGACGAATGCCGTTTCGTCATCACAATGACTTATCAGTGCCAGATCCCTCCCACTACTGAATGCAGATGAGGATTGGCAGACGGAAATCAATGAATGAATCAATGTGAATAGTGTACTAGAATTTTTTTAATAACATCAAAGAGTACTAAATCAGTACTACAGCTTCACTAAAAAGGATCATTAGCAAAACGATCCTTTTTAATGATCCGACGGTACTTGATCGCTACCGTCGTATAAGCCCTGTTGTCATTTTCTCGACCTTATCCAGTAGTAGGAGGGGCCTGGCACTGATGAGTCATTGTGATGACAAAACGGCATTCGTCATTCTTTCGCGTCTGGTTTACATGTTTTACAAGAAATTCACGCGGAATGGTCTCACTCTCCTTAAAGATCTTAGTGACCTGCTACTTGATAGCTACCGTCGTATAAGCCCTGTTGTCATTTTCTCGACCTTTCAGCAGCCTTTGAAAAAGTTAAACACTCACTTCTTTTATATTGCCTTCGTCGTCGCTACGGCTTCTCTCTTCGCTACGACTTCACATCCGACCTCTCCAAGCGAACCTTCGCAATCCGTGGTGGCTCAACTTCTTCATGTCCATCTCACCTCACACGCGGCATGCCTCAAGGATCCGTCATTGGTATTTTTTTCTTCTTTTTTGGAACTTGTCGCTATCACTCAACCCTTTGGCTTTTAGCAAAATACATATCACCTCCTTCAATATTCTCATTCGCGCTCCTCAAATATCGGTGATCTTGCCTGATGCTCAACAGAATGCTTGATCGCAGTTTCCAATTACCTTAATTATATTCAAATGATCATTAACTACAAAAAATTTAGCGTCATATGGCTGACTTGCCTTCAACGTGATATTTCTTTCTTCCCTGTACTTTTTGATGGCATACCTTTCCCCATCGTCGACCATTTGAAATCTCTTTTACTTCAGATAATCATCAACTACGAAAAATCTGATGTATGGCTGACAAAAATCTTATGGCTAATTTCCCCTCAACGTGATATTTCTTTCTCTGTACTACTTGACATCTCCCTGTAGTCGACCATTTAAAACTTCTTAAGTGTTTATTAAGAAATAATAAATTTATAATAAATTTATAAATCAATAAATTTATTTATAAATTTACTTATTGATATCAATCTTTCTCTTTACATTTTGTTCGCGAAAAGGTTCGTTCCTGCTCTTTTCTTCACCGTGACATTTGACTTATGTGTAAAATAGTTAATCGGCACATATATAGACAACATATTTCCTAACTTCTCTTGCCGCAACTAGATTATTGTCTCAGATTATTAATCAACTCACCCAAATCCTTACTACGACATATTCAACTGGTTATCCACACAACCGCTCGTATGTAATTAAGCCTCTGAAGCTTTCGTTATATTTATTGCCATCCATTGCTTCTCAATTGGCCTAGTATTTCTCAACGCGTCACCATGCGATTACTATTTCTTGTTTTTCGTTTCTGTGATTCGATTCACCATCCTATCTTAAACTTCCTTCCTACGATTCAGTCCATTTATCTTTGGTCCAATCACACAAGTCTCTTAGCATTTCCCAAATATTTAACTAAATATGGACTTTGCACATAACATGTTTCGGGGCCACTAGCATGGAACCGCCTTCCCGTTAGCATTTTACTTCTTCCTCCTTTCACAACATTAAACGGCTCATTTCACTCCATTTCATATTCCTCGGCCAAGTCTGACATTATCTTTCTTCATTTCACATATGTAGCAATGGCATATAAACCAAATTTCATTGTCAATAATGCTACCGATAAACCCGACATTTTGAATCCTTTACACTTTTATTTCCAATGTACAGCACTAAATTTGATTGTTTTGTATTTCTTTATTGATAGATATGTAAGTACCCCCTTTTACATTTTACTGTTTCTAATTCTATAAAGATGCAGATTTTACATATTGGCTTTGTTTTAATAACTCGTCTGAATGGGAAATGAATTATTATGGCAATGCTTTATTGTGCCTATTTATATCTGTGATCAAGTATGGATCACAGATATAATCCTATATCCCGTATGTTTATCACGAATCTCCGAATTGAAATTATGAAAAAGTTAAGAAAAATATTTGTATCAAATTATTAACAATTATTTGTTAATAATTTACATCCGGCAATAATCGATTCAAATATGCGGCAATTGTAATAACCACTTTCATTACAAAAAAAATAATTAAAAATTATAGTCAAAGCTTCTTCTTTAGCTCGAAATTAAAATAATTAAAATTAATATAATTCCGCGAAAGATATTCCAGAAGAATATGAACATTTTTACGAACAACGTAATACTGAACAAGATAGCACATTTTTGAATTACGACAACGTATTCTGGTAATTTTAGTGCATCAAATTTTGATGATGTAGATCGCTAAATCTTCGTATTTAAATTTCATCGAGTTAACTAACGTAACAGATACTTTAAATTAACATGTTATCACTTCATCTCAAGCTATATATAATATATCATAACAATTTATAGGCTAAAATAATTACAAATTTGGCCAATATATGCGAATTATATCATCCGTAAGAATGTTTGGTATTTCTGGAGAAACTACGAAGAAAACCATTAGTATTACGCATGGGTTTACTAAAAAAATATTTTTCATGTATAGCGTAACACTGCACAAAAAGGAAAACAAAAAGACATTAAGCTATGATAGATTTTCAAATTCAAAATGTTCGTCATTTTCAAACATTCGACGAATTTTATTATGCTAAAAGATTCAAAACAATCAAAAAGCTAGCCATAAAAAGCACAACTTTGACATGATAAGATGACAACCTATCGGAAGCCATATTGTCGTCATTCTGGAGAGCAATATCATTTTACCTTAAGTTATCTAAGAGTAAGGGGATATATATCGTCAACGACGTGGCTCAAAGCATTAAATGTAAGTACCGGATAACAGATTTTAAATTATTCAAGTTCTGTTACATTTAATTGTCATTTTTAGATCGCATGCTGCCAATCAATCTGTATATTTATATCAATCATTCAGCATTAGTTTTTAATACACTTTTCGAGCATTGGATTACACAGTTAACTCGTCTAACTGCGGTCCGTTTTGATAATAAATTCTAAAAACCATAATTAAAATCGCAACAAAAATAAAAAACGGTACAAAAAACATAATTGATTGCAGCAATTGTACATAATTAATATGTTGCTTAGCCATTTAAGTCATTAAATGCAAACAGGTACTTACCATGAATGATCCACACTTCAATTTTCCAAAAATTCAGCTTTACCCAAATTTGCAAAACTATAAAAAATTTTAATTTTTTGATACTGATCCATTATTGATAAATAATTATTAAAGCTGGATCAAAGAAAAAATGAAATTATTTTGATATTTCGCTAACCTCTGTTAGCATCTTCAGAAAATTACTTCCGTTAGCATCTTCAGAAAATTGCAGGTAATTTTCTGAAGATGCAAACAGAAGTTAGCGAAATATCAAAAATAATTTCGTATTTTCTTTGATCCAGCTTTAATAATTATTTATAAAATTTTTACTCGATTTCAGTAATTCGAATTTTAAAACCTTAAACGAAAGACTTATTTACCAAATAAATTCTCAAGTCGGATAAAAAATATAAAAATGTAAAGTTGCATAAAAAATTTTCAAAATACGAATTTTAAAGAATACGAATTTCTTGGTATTTCTCAAGTCTAGATTAATTTTACACGAGTGACGAGTAAATATCAAATCGAACAGACAAACCGAAAACACTAAACAAGACCATGTGATAAATTAATTGCGATTTTTTGGACAACAATAATATATCGTATAATATCAATTATATTCGAAATTCTAAGAAAATTGTAAAGTATTAATCAAAATATTATTAATATAAAATTTAAACTCTTAAATTGAAAATTATTATAATTAATAGTAAATATATAATATTTATTATTATAATAAATATTATAATATATTTATATATTCTATATATTAATTAATATATTTATTATATATTATATAATAAATTATTATAGTATAGTAATTATTATTGTAAATAGTATAATATGTATTAGAATAAGATTAGAAATAAGATTAGATACATACGCGTCACTCGTTTTACACGAATGACGCATAAGTATCTAATCGAACAGAAAAACCGAAAGCATTCTGACCATGTGATAAATTAATTGCGATTTTTTTGACAATTAGCGTATTTAGCAAAGAAAATTTTTTTAATTAAACACAATAAATAATTCTATGTTTAGGCATAATAAACTATGACAAAAACACTGTAAAAATTATATTCTCGTGTGGATAATTTTTTATGCCTAAGCATAGGATTATTCAATTTATTTGCTAAATCCACTAATTGTCAAAAAAATCTCAATTAATTTATCACATCGTCTAGTTTAATGTTTTCGGCTTTTGTGTTCGATTAATAAAGATCCGGTTATTTAATGACAGGTTGTAACTAGAAGACTGCAAACAATCAATTGCATTTGATAATGTGCTGCTTAGACGTGAAAATATGATCGTAACTGTGGTATATCGAAAACTTAATATTACGTAGAATCCCCTCTCTGATATACTCATATACCTACAAATATAAGATATTCCCAACCACTTCGTTGCTGTTAAGGTCTTTGCAAATTTGCTCAATGTAAACGTATGACTGAAAGATCGATTATTATGTCTTTACTTAAAAATAGTGGCTTCCCAAAATGTGTATCATCAAGGACTATCGAAAATTGAAGAGGATTTACTTTGGATTAACAGATATCGAAAAAGGCAAAATGAATACTAAAATATTTTTGCGATCGTCTTTCGTTGACAACCTTAGCCTGAAATGATTTGAAGATGATCTAAGACGACAGATGTCATCTCGTCCAACAGTCTATTGTTCACCTAGAAGGTGATTAACAACATGTTCAAACGGAAACATATAACTCAGCAAACATTAGGTGTCGTATATCAGATAAAATGTAACGAATGTGATGCAACCTAAGCGGATCAGACTAAATGACCATTACACTTTGTAATAAAGAAACATAGTAATGCTCTAATGAAAGGAGACATGTCACCTGCTATTTTGAACAATTCCCTCAATTAAAGACAATAGATTGAGTTTGACGATGTCAGAATACTTGCATAAGAACTAAATAACTATAGGCGTTTAACCTTGAGTCTATGCACATCAATAACAGAGGAGAAAGAATTAGTGGTAATAAATCGAGATATAATTTTAAGATTCCCATCGATAGTATAGCTTAAGAAAATTTCTTCATATTTTTTCGTATCCACGGGATATAAGTTAATTTTTGTATTTTTTGTAAACTACTATCTTGAAAACGGTCACTATGTATGACCGAAATGTTGTAAAAAATTACAACGTTTCGGTCATGCACAGTAACCATTTTCAAGATATTAGTTTACAAAAAAAAGACATATCCCATGGGTACGGAAGAATATGAAGAAAGTTTCTTAGTCCATACTATCGATAGGAATTTTTAAATTATAGTTCGATTTATTATCATGCGCATTTCTCCTCTGCCATTGATAAGCATAGACTTAAGTATTAAATGCCTATAGTTATTCGGTTATTTTGCAAGTATTCTGGCATCGTCGAAATTGTATCATTTGATGATGTATATTCTAATGATGTTATCAGAAATTAGCCAATACAAAAAAAACAGAAATAATTTATTTTCATTGATTCACTCCAGAAAATCTAAAAATTAAATAAAAATAATGTATCAAAATAATCTATATTTACATAACATTATCTTGACAAGAAAAATGTATAATTTGTAATAATTTGACTGGATGACGGGTTGTGGATGCAGTATGAAAATCAAGTAACTGCATAAGTAGTGATCTTCTGTGACAGACAACAATTCCCTTCTGGATAACCAGAGGATTGATATTTGTTATCTAGACCTACACAGGAGTTTTCAACTGGTCATTTTACATATAGCTCATGTGCAAACACCTTTTCTTAGTAGGTATTCTTTAGCCATCCTCAAAATATGTAATGGTCACCTTCACTGACTTCCTTCAATATGTAAAAGCAAAGGCTTTACTTCGAGATGCTCGTGATATGACGAACTTCTATACTTATCTGGCTAACGCAGCCAAGATTACGACGGAACCTCATTTTGATCACATATACCCGAAATCTTATTCTTTTAGTTATTGCCCATAGTCAATGACCATAAGTTATTTATTTTCATAAATGTTATATATGACACAGTATCATATGAAATATCATATTTGATATTTCATATCAAATATAAAATATTTTCCAAAATTCTCAACATTATCCTGTTCATTAATGAAACCATTTTTCTATGCCTTCCCATCTTGTTAGTAATGTCTCATGTGGTTCTCCGCTCGGAGTTTCTGAGCGGAGAACTATCTAGTTATTACCCAATCACAGCTGACGTTCCACAAAGTACCATTCTCAGTTCTGTTTTGTTCAGATTATACATTATTGAGCTGCTCTCTTTTATCTTATGCATCACTAATGTACTCGAAAGACTTAAAAATCTGCCGCTACATACATTCATTTTTTGATGTGCAGGTACTTCAACGGGACATATATATTGTATGTAGTTTGGCTAAATCGTATAATCGAAAACTTAGCATAAGTAAATGTGCATTCATGCATATTTCCAAAAGTAAGCTTCCAGTTGATACACATTATTGACTCAACGACGGCGAAATTAATCGTTTTTAGGTATAATGACATCGGTGTTTGGATAAGCCCTGATCTATTCTCACATATGAAGCTTTTCTGCATGTAGATAATCAATGCTTGGTTCCACTTGTATTTGGTTTGGTATTACCGATTATTACTGCTACGCCTACAGGATTTGACTCACTTGCGCGATCACCCTGATGCTGCAAACCCCTCGAATCCAGCACATCAAAACATTCCGTCTGTCTAAGCGTGTTGTTAGATTTCGGAACAGACTTCTATTAAACTGTTACCAGTTTAATGAGTGCATGAAGAAGACCCTTTTATGATTATTAAACGATATATATTGGATTAATAATTTTTTGAGACATGTTTGTAATTAATTTAATTTGTTTGTGATCCAGCCTATTAACGAGTTTTTTTTGCTTAATTGGTGACGACAGAATAATAATATATTATCATTTATGAAATTAAACTTAATCAATTATTACTGAAACGATATTTTGCTGAGAGTATCATTTCAAGCAAGCGTTAAAAATTTTACATATAAAAATGGCTGCCTGAGACATCTATAAGAGTAAAATCGTTGTAGTAAGTTAAACAATACTTTGAGTTAACTCAACTAAATGCAATTAAAGCTTTGAGACAAAAACCCTAAATTTATATAATCAAAAATTCATAGTATTTTATGGCTCTATAAATCATTAAAATTAATCACCCGAGGATCCTCGGTGGATTATCTGAATTAACAGGATATTTTCATAGGACAGGATGGGGTTTAATCAACTATATAACAAGCACTCAAGTACATGTTCCAAAATAGAAAATGCCAGTCTTTTTAAATTGTTGATCAGATCCGTTATTTATCAGTTTTAAGAAGTCCAGCTTTTACAATATGCTATTCTCAATATTTCTTACAGATTTGTTCTGCGAACTATTGACCACATTTAATACTAAATACTTAAATATTAATATTTAATTAATCATTAATATCCTCAATATATAAATATATATTGTATATTTAAATATACAATATATTTTGATGTAATATACTTAAGTAACACATTGATATGTAATTTATTACATACTTATGTGTTACACAGAATCAAAAGCAACATGCACATAAAACATCGGAAGGCGGCGTGTAGGATCGGTTGGGGGGGGCTCAGATTTCCCTCGATTTGAGGCCATGAAGAAAGGGAAGACTGCAAGAAAGAAATGAACTGTGATTTCTGTATTTAACTGACACTCTTTAACTGACTGTTATTACTTTTTTTCATTTATGCTTTGTGATTTAATAAAATCTTTATTTTATTATTATAAAACATCATAAGAAAGCAGTTAATAGACCAATTAGCTTACTTTTGTTATCATCTCAGATTTTAGCATTGTGATGAAATTGTCGAATTCATGGGCAGTTTGTAAAACATGTGAATGAATGAATCATATACATGCCGAAAGATTCCCAAGTTTTGCCAGTAGTCATATCCTTATCACCGAGCATATGATAATATGCTTAACCTCTTCGCACCCTTAGAGACAGAACTTACATAAATGGTCTCTGTCATTAAATGGAATCGACACGGCACAGCTTATTATGATATCCATGAACCGATACTCTCCAAATCAATATGATTCTATAATAAAAACAATAAGTAATATTATATATGAATTATATTTTTATTTTCTATTATTGCGTTGTTATATTTATCTAAACTTTGATCAAACAAAACAGCCTCCGACTGTCTTTTATTCTATTATTACATGACAAATTTCCAAGCAGTGCTCAATTTGCATCACATTTATAAAAAATATCAAAATAGGAATCCTGAATCACAGTTTAGAGGATCTTGAATTTCTTCAATGTGGTCGGCGATATTGTGCTTTCATTCAGACGATTTCGTTGTTTGTCTGCTCTTTTTCAATTTTACCCTTTCATTAAATAGGTTTTTCGAGTGCCCTCAAAGTGATCATGATCTGAGGCGAGAGAGTTCCTAATTTTTATGAATTTGCAATATACGTTCAATCATATGAAACGTCTATAATTCTATATAACTTTACATATTATTGATTCGTCTATATAATTATTCTGTATAATAGACTTTCCAGGTGATTTGTATTTGCCTAAAGACCCATTTAGTCCATATCACATTGAAGATCAATTTTGATATGTAACTGGTGGCCAGATTTTTAGATCGTATGCGTGAAGTAAGGAATTCGAAGTTAAGACATTTGGCAAATTATTTATATACAAAATAAAAGTGGGCCAAGTCCAGATCCTTGTGCACACCAAGATGAGATGAATAGTTGTTCGAAAAGATTCCACTTACAAAGACTTTATAAGTTCGTAGAGATAAAAATTCATATACACAGTCAATGATAATCCTGTTTATATGCAGGGCTGGCATTTTGGAAATAAGTATATCATGGAAAAATAAAAACTCAGTCAGCAAAAAAATAGATCACGTTATTGCGCATATCTGATTCAGCCATTTATTTAGACAGTCTCAAATAGTTGCCAGAGGAGAATCAGGAGCAGCGCCAGATGCCTCGCAGCCTCCTATGAGGCGTATTGCTATTTGTTATTGTAGTGTAACCAGATACGCTTGTAGAAAGCTTAATGAGTAATATCTACAAAACAAAGTAGTAAATCAGTAAGTGTAAATAGTTATCATTAAGGGTTAAGATTTACAATGTAAATGGTAAGGTAATTTTCATCACATTCTCTTCCGCCAAAGATAATCCTGCAAGTAGCTCAGCGCTTGTCGTGCTCTAACTGGTTTCTTCGGTCCACTAGCGTCTGTTTCGTTGTCGTTGTCATTGAAGTAAGTTCACTGGGTCGTGCCATGACCGCTATCGCGCGCTGTTTCGCTTGTTAGTGTATTTTGGCAGGCTTCTACTATTGCCTCGATATTGTCCTTGCAGGTTATTGGCGCGTCTTGTTGGTTGTCTTCTATTGATGGGTCGTGAACACCTTCCATTGTTGTTCGTTTAGTTCATCTGTTGATGTGTTATTATTGCAGCATTCTTGAAGTAACCTTGCAATATCGCGATTCGAGACTGTTCTATGCTGCCCGTTAGGGTATGAGACTGTTGAATAATAAGGATTTATATTCTCTAGTTTGGCTGGCAGTAAGTTAGGACAATGTTTGGATGTTTGGTTGTGGTTTTTCACTAACACAAACTGTGCATGTGTCAGCCATTGCGGGAGTTGGTTTTGTTTAGGGCATCGTCGGCGGTATCTTAAAATCCTATCTTGTGGACATTCGTTAGTGACTGTACATAGTAAGCTACGACTGCAGTTGAGTGGTGTTGTAGGATTTTCTCCCAGTCTTTTATTCCAAGATTGAGGGTGCGTAGTGCTAAACGTATCGTAGTCCAAATATGGCCGACAAAGCGTTCCGCTTGTCCGTTTCCTCTGGGATTGAATGGAGACGAATGACTTGAGGATATGTTCCGAGAAAGTAAGTATTGTTTCAGCTCGGTTGACCTGAAGCAAGTTGCGTTATCAGAATGTATAAACTCCGGGGTGACGAACGTCGAAAATAGAAGTTCAAGCTTCTCAATCACTGTTTGTGAACTTGTGTCTTTGCAGGGGAAACCGAATGGAAAACGACTGTATTCGTCGTTTATAATATTGGTTTGTAAATACTTAAGGAGAAATTTTCTACGAATGGCCTTTAATCCTGAATTAAGCCATATTTGGTCTCTTGAAATGTATGCCAGAAATGATGGTGACGACTGGAATGTTATGGATTGCAGCGATTTTGCACTTTCGTTGATGATAACACCCACTATGCATTTAGTTATAACATCAAATGGAGCAGTAGAGGAATGCATTAATTTATGGAATGCTCAACAAAGAGTAAAAGGTATTTTTATTAAAGAAAGTCTAATGATATCTTATAAGGGTAATCGTAAATCGTATCGCCTTCGAATGAAATTTGCACAACAAAATGGACAGAATTGTGAAGAAATGTTCTGATTGCGTTGGACGACTTAGTTTTTATTTCAACATAAGGAATTTCGACAATAATGAGGGTTGCTCTGAAAATTCTCTTCAAGCCAACCATAATAAAGTCGACAAAACCCAGGATGTAATAGAATCCCTGATCTCAAAAGAGCGTCATAACTATTACCAGCCGCACTTAATGAAAACGACGAAGATATCCAGCAAATTGACACGTTTTTGAGTATATGTCTTATTGATCCACGAGTTTCCAGATTTTGTTGATAAAATAGAAACAATTCTGAGAAAAATAATTCAGTAGTTCCAGTTCTCATTCCAAAAGTCCGGATAGCATTGTGTTCAAACGTCGTTTTTGAAACAAACATTTATTTAAAAAGTAAAATTAAACGTTTAAAAAAAGTTTTGATTATTAAAATTCTTACAATATTACTCAATAAATTATAGTGTAAACAGATACGCTTGTAAAAAGCTTTATTGAGTAATATCTACAAAACAAAGTAGTAAATCAGTAAGTGTAAATAGTTATCATTACGGGTTAAGATTTACAATGTAAATGGTAAGGTAATTTCATCACAGTTATGGTTAGGACTTCCAACTTTGTTCTTGCTAGGCCCTCGACTTTCAACTGTATGATTGATATACCGACAAGGTGGGGGTGACAAATCTTGATGCGTTTGCGTTCGGAATTACATGTAGACTGATATATTCGTGAAGTGTTGTTGTTCATTTGGGGCGTTATCATTATCCTTAAATGAACGCTATAAAGCAGTCAGTTTTAAGGGTGCTGTAAGAAGATCTTGATAATGTGTACCTCATAATAAACATGATCGAACGCTTTGGAAAAATCGACAAACACAACGTCAACACAAATAACGCATACCTGAATTATGATCGTTGGATGATTTATCTTGGCAATGACGAACTATTTTAGATATACAAAACGATTCCGTATGTTTCTAAATGATTCATAATCGACAATACGTTTGCACTACTTTGAAAATATCTTTCTTTTTAGTTAAAACCTGACGCTGATTACTATCGAAACAAGTGAGTGGGCTTTGATATGTCAGTGGTTGATAAAGTGAATATCTTACTAGTACTTCGAGCAATATCATTTCAAACTGACACCATGCAGTCTCTATACCTATTACAATAGGATAAATTCAATTAATTTGAGAAAGGTGTAGACTGACAAGCTCATAATTGATCTTTAAATATTTAAAAGCTGGCAGGGTGCTTTTATATACTTTAGCTCAGAAGATACCTCATAGTCGAAAAACTGCCAGGATAAAACATCAACACAATAATCAGATTTACCTACATGCTTAAAGTACAAAACATTATCGATATGCTTAGGATGTAGAAGCCAGGCATATATCCAATAAAGAACGTTGATTATTGCATAAGCGAGGAAAGTCAATGACATGTTGATAAAGATTTAATTAAATGTATGTAGTAGATCAGATGAGGCTTGATCACACTCAGGATATCCTTGTTAGTTCCCCAGTCAACTGAAGGCATGTCGAAGTCACCTATCGCCAATGCATTGGGATATCAATTAATTTTAATTATATTTACTAGTCATAGAAGAAAATTATCCACGTAAGTAATTGATAGCGAAATCTTGGTAAGACAACTAAATAAATGGGAAGATAACGAATTAAAAAACTCACAAGGAAGCGATAATTCACAATAAGAAAAAGAACTCGAATCTGTATAATTATTTATAAAATGGAACTTATAAAATCAGTGATTAAGATGACGAACATATCTAATGTGAAGGTTAAGTTCCAAATTTTGCGAATAAACAGACAACTGCAAAAGTTGATTAATCGGAGATGGACATATTCTGCAATTGAAATTCCACAGAAGGTATTCACATTTTATAAATAATTGTAGATATATAATGATTGAAATACATTAAGCCTGCCTTAATTAGTATTTTAAGCTCAATTTATGTGTTCTAACCGACATTGTGGATCATAATCCGTAGATAATATAATTTGGAAATAATTCGATTATAATGCGGACTACGAAAATTTGGTTTTGTTTAGCATTGATTTAAATTATATTGTATTAATCCACTCTTAAATATCCATATTGCATAGTTTTCTTTGACTTTGCAATGTGTAGCCTACCTTTCTCTTGGTTAAAAAAGATAATTCAGAATTTTTTAATATAAAAACAGTGCATTAAACTTCATATTTAACAAATATCAAATCTTCACGCTCAATGCGCTCTTCTGCTTAACCAGCCAATTATGGGACGTATATTTTACCTCTCAGTATAATCGATTTTACATAACAAACAATGAAACCACAACAACAATAAAATGCATTTACTTTGATTAATGGAAAAAAGGAATAAATTTAAAAATATAATTAAGTGGTATTGACTATTATGTACGTCTAAGTCGTATCGGGATGTTGTCGGTACGTGATAGGTTCTTATCCTTGGAAATGCTATGTATATGGCATATGTCGAATCATGCGGTGGGTTATCCCACCGATGTAATCACTAGGCGGGTAGGTCAGTTGCGGGGACATAGCAGAGTCTTGTATAAATTTGGATTTGGCAGATTGCCAAAAATGTATAGACTCTCGAGGAGAGGAATTAACATGTGGAATTCGTTGCCTGAGGAAGTCGTTGCAGCCCCCAGTTTGAGAACGTTTAAATCACGATGCTACAAATGGATACGTGAAAAATGCCGCCATTCAACACTACCACTGGAATACCCTAATTGGCTACGTTGACTGAACTATATGCTTTTCTTCTTTTTTTTGGACTCTGCCTGAATAGCCTTTTGGCTTTGGTATGTATTGGAATAATAATTGTCATGATAACAAATAAAATATGGTAAATACCCAAAATTTACAATAAAGAGGAAACTTCACGGATTCTCTACTTCCATTCACTTTGTATTTTAGATACTGAAGAAATGCCGGTGAATATCAAACATTCTGATTTTCGAAATAAATTGTGAATTCATCTTTTAAAATTTGGAATTTTGAGCAGATCAATGAAATAGTATTTTATTTTTTTAAATCTCGCTAGCTGTTGCTAGCGTCATCATCAGAAAAAGAAACAAAACACAATGTTTATCTGAATTAAGGATGTATTTTTTCAAACCAATGTTAAATCTTTACGGTCATTGCTCTCTTCTGCTTATTACTAAAAGCCTTTATAAAAATCTATAACACTATTTTGGTGGACGATTATTTGAGTAGAATTATAGACCACTCAACACAAACGCGTTGAGCACTACTATACAACTACTCGCGCTCTTCTGCTAACCCAGCCAATTACAGAAACCATATTTTACAGACAAACGTCTAGCATTTCTATTCACCTCATACTTCATTTTGTTTTCGAATATATTATCATACAAGGAGTTTCTTTTTAACACCAGTGATATATCATCAGGCTACATAGTACAACTAGTGTTCCTATCCAAGATCTTATCATTAGCTCCCTTGTCGTAATCATGTACAAGATTGGCGGCAAAGGGGACAATTTATGAAAACCCTTGGATAGTTTATAAAAAGAACCTCATCTTCTAGATAGAAGCTTCTGCCCTCTAAAATTCAATACTCTCGATCCAGATTGTTCTGTGGAACATCATTTTTTTAATGTTTCCTTTACTAAGTCGAATGTGAGGTCGTCAAAAGCTTCAGGCATGTCTAGAGACGCCCTACCATTACAAAATACATAAATGTGATCACCCAACAATTCTTGAAATTCGTAGTGGCGAACCAGATATATTGGCAGAGCTTTCTCATAGACCATATTATTAGATATAGTGATTGGTATCGTGCCTTTAACCGTGATACCTATTGCCCCTTTGGAAGAAATATCACCTTTCCGGGTGCAATATTTGGCCAGACAGCTAACGGTTAAGCTAATAGTTTAACGGAGATTTACCTCGGAGTTCCTCGTCGATCAACTTGGTGGCAGCTGCGCTCGCCAAGATGCCATTTGATAATGTCTTAGTCGTGATCAGTCACGCATCCAAAAAATTTTAGTGTGACGTCCTCTTCGAATAGATCTATATGATAGAGTCAGCTTTACCTCGCTTAAAGCTGCACATATTCGGTGCATATCATTGCATTTGATAAATGTTCTTTTTTCATTTCTTTGATTACAACCCCAAAGCATTTTAAAGCGATCCACTTGGAAGCTTATACTCTCCAAGACAGAAATGTCGTGGTCCTTATGGTTGATCACAATTTGAGAAAGTCTTGTAGGACAAGAGCTTCCTTGCATTAGTTTCCACGACGATATCGATTTGATCTTGGAATCGTCACATTCGAAACTTTCTCTGATGAGCTCTTAATCCCCAGTAGTTTCTTCATGTACAAGTCCTCAGGATTGTATTTTGTCAATGGCGATCATTTTGTCAGCAGATGTATATTTGTTGAGTATTTATTCAATATTTTAATTGTATAAAAAATAATTATTTGTTAAAATGCACAATTGATTATCTACAACATTTGAACTAAAATTATTAAAATTATTCATTTTAGCATTTACACTCAATTAATTAAAAAATTTATATATTCAAGACTCCTTCACAATCGTTCATTATATAATTTAAAATGTCATTAATATTATTATCATTATAATTAAAAAACTTGGACTTCTTTGTTGTAAGCCCGCATACCAACCAGCCTTTGTCGGCTAAAATCTGGTCTTTAAGCAATTTATTTATTCCAAGCTAAGTACACAAGCTTATGTATGTCAGTGATCCCGATCCATTCGATATTAAAAAATTAAATTTGAATTTTCTAATTAAATTGCTAAAATTATTTGCTAACCTGCATGACGCCAGAGAAAATTTTTTTCCGTAGGATTATGGTCTCCCTGACCATAATCGACCATAATTAAACAGGGATTATTAACCATAATCCCTGGTTAATCAGGAATCCCACGCGATCTACTTCAAAATAATTTAGGTCCCTAGCAATGTTGTGTTCAGCGACTTTGAAAACTCTAAGCAGAACATTCTTGAAGTCCTCCTAAATTTCCTTCGACCGACAGGTTTTGTGTAGCCGATTGCCTTCGAAACCGGAATGCGGGACACGAAGAATTTTAGAAGTTGATACGAACCCACCTCGCTGGATCCTTCTGAAATTAAGCAAGCGTTAAGACGCTTGCTATTTTCTCCCCCGCCATAGATAATCCTGCAGGTAGCTCGGCGCTTTTCGTGCTCTAACAGGTCTCTTTGTTCCACTGGCGCCTGTATCGTTGTCGTTCTCATTAAAGTAAGTTCCCTGTGTCGTACCACGACCGCTATCACTCATTCTTTCGCTTGTTAGTGTATTTGGGCCGGCTTTCGCTATTGCTTCGATATCGTCCTTGCAGGTTATTGGCTCGTCTTGTTGGTTTCTACTATTGATAGTCGTGGATACCTTCCATTGTTGGTTCGTTCAATTCATCCGTTGGTGTGTTATTATTGCAACATTATTGAGGTAACCTTGCAATATCGTGATTCGAGACTGTTCTATGCTATCCTATAATAAGGATTTATATTCTCTAGTTTGGCTGGCAGTAAGTTAGGACAATGTTTGGATGTTCAGTTGTGGTTTTTCACTAACACAAACTGTGCATGTGTCAGCCATTGTGGGAGTTGATTTTGTTTAAAGCATCGTCGGCGGTATCTTAAAATCATATCTTGTGGACATTCGTTAGTGACTGTACATAGTAAGCTACGACTGCAGTTGAGGGCGTGTTGTAGGATTTTCTCCCAGTCTTTTATTCCAAGATTGAGGGTGAGTAGTGCTAGACGTATCGTAGTCAAAATATGGCCGACAAATCGTTTCGCTTGTCCGTTTCCTCTGGGATTGAATGGAGACGAATGACTTGAGGATATGTTCCGAGAAAGTAAGTATTGTTTCAGCTCGGCTGACCTGAAGCAAGTTGCGTTATCAGAATGTATAAACTCCTTGTTCCAAACGTCGAAAATTACAGTTCAAGCTTCTCAATCACTGTTTGTGAACTTGTGTCGTTGCAGGTGAAACCGAATGGAAAACGACTGTATTCGTCGACCACGACCAGGAGGTAAGGATTTCTTTGTGTTGATATTGGTAAAGGACCTTTGAAGTCAATGGATAGCCGCTCAAATCGACGAGTCGACTTTATGACATGGGATCCTTCTAGATGCGGATACTGGGGTTTATATCTGAATAAACTGAGCAGTTATTGCAAGTTAGTCTTACGTCGTCGCATCAAAACGGTAGATTGTTTTTCGTACATATGCTGTTAAGCGTCGTATTCCGGTATGACACAAATCAACGTGTAGTTGTTTATGAAAGGCTATGCCAGACCCTGCTGCGCGGACTCGCGTTAAAGTGTCGTAAACGTGGTTTTGTTTGCCAGGTATGTAGATAATCTTAAATTCGAACTCTGATAGTTCGAGACGCCATCTATTAATCTTCTAATTTTGATTTGGATCTTGTTCTTGCTGTTTACCATGAACGATACGGACCTTTGATCAGTAATAATCGTAAAAGGGCGTCCGATAAGGTGGTGTCTCCTCTTTCGAAGTGACTCCACAATGGCATGCGCTTCTTTCTCAATTGCCGAATATCGCAACTCCGGATTGGTCAACGACCGAGAGAAAAAGGCCAACTGGTCTTCCTTCTTGGCTGAGAGATGCGGCTATGGTTGTCGCGGACGCGTCAGTTTCGACAGTTAATGGCTTATTGTTGTCAATGTGATATAGTGCGGCTTTCATTATGTCCGATTTTATGCCTTCGAACGCTGCGATTGCCTCATCATTCATGGGGAACTGTGAAACGTTAATTTTTGCCATTTTGACTTAAAAGTTTGTTATCCAATTCGCATAGTAAACAAACATACCTTGCACTCGATTAAGTTCAGACTGACATGGTGGAATTGGCAAGAATTTCAGAGGCTCAAATCGTTCCGGGTCTGGTTTGAAGCTACCATTTCTGATCTGATATCCGAGAAGGTTGATTTCTTCTCTACAGAATTTGCATTTTCCATTGTTGAATTTAAAGTCTAATTATGTACAGACTGAAAGAAATCGATCTACATTCCGGTCATGATCCTCTCTTGTGCGTCTCTATATAGTGATGTCGTCTAGGTAGACGTATGTGTCGATCAAATCATTGTGCGCGATTATTTTATCCATGATTCTTTAAAAACATGCTACCGCGTTCGTTAAATCAAAAGGAATCCTGGTAAATTGATAAAGTTTGCCACATGCTTCAAACGCCGTATATTGACGATCGGACGGGTGGATTTCGACTTGGTGATACGCGGATTCAAGATCAATAGTTGAGAAGAATTTGTATTAAGATATTTCCGTGATCAGGTATTCTATGCTTGGAAGTGGATATCCGTCGAGATGTGTGTATTAGTTTTTTGTCTTGGAATAGTCCACAACCATTCGTTTCTTTCTTCTCTGGTTAGTCGTCACAAATACTTGTGCTCGCCAAGGTGATGTGCTCGGCTCAATTATGTGTTCCCGCAGAAGTTTGTCTATCTCATTACTTATGAACGCATAGTTCTCGCGTGTGTTTTCGAGATGTTGTAATAATAGGTGTACAGTTCTCTTTTATGTGCTCAAATAGCTTTGGAGGTTCGGCAATATTCATTACTCTTAATGAAATTGGTTATTCTTGACCTTGGAATCGCAAATGGATGTTGGAATGTCTCTTCATAAAGTTGATACCAAGGATGATGTCTGAACAAAGATCGTCTAGAATCAGTAGTTTTACATTACGAAATAGCGTTCCTTGCATACGAATGTCGACTGTTATCGAACCATTTGAAGTTACCTGGATTCTGGAGGATGCCATTGATATTTTGGATTGCAGACGCCACACTTTCACATTTAATCGTGTTATGTGATTCGAGCTTACGAAGTTCAACGTGCTTTCGGTGTCAAATAAAGCGCTTAGGCAAATGCCTTTAACAAATATCTTTTGCGTAGCAATGCTGAAGCTTGATCCGCAAAGCCCGCGTTACTTTGGAATGCAGTTTTACAGTGGGCCGATCGGCAAACCTCGGCAAAGCATCCTGTTTACTTACACTTATTGCATACCGAATTTCGTGCGGGACAATGTTTCCTTGTATGCTTGACTTTTCCACCGCAAAAGTAGCATTTCCATGTACTTGATTTCTCAGTTGCTGCGACTTGCTCGGCATTTGTGGCTGTCGAGTTGTGGTTGGGGTGTACCGTTTCCTCAACGGATTCATTCTGTACTGCAGATGCAAGCCGGTTAGGTGCGCTGTGTGATTTGACCCTCGACTCGGCTAATTCGAGAAACTGAATTTGAGTACATGCTGTTTGTAAATACAATTCGGAGTTTTCCAGTAATCGTTGGCGAATATGATCAGAATAGAATCCGGTAATTATGACGTCGAAAAGCGTCTTATCGTGATAGCTCTCGGCGGTCATGGCTTCGAAGTTGCATTCCGCTGCTAGCAGACGTAGTTCGGATAAGTATTGGTCGAACGCTTCATTCGGACTTTGCTTCCGATACCGCAGCATGTGTCGGGCGTATACTTGGCTAACTGGCCGATCATATTGCTCACTGAGCAACTTTATGGCGTCAGTGTAGTTCGCACACGTTCTGATATGCTTTAACACTGCTAGCGATACGAAATTGAATAGCGTGTATAGTTGCGAGTCTTCATCCTCCACTGCCAGCTTTCGAATGTAATTTTTGAATGTTACGGACCAATGACGGAAGTGATCCTGCGCTTTAGGATCGTTGGGTAATATCGTCAGACGCTCTGGTCGTAGATGAGATTCGCCCATAGAGATAAAATTACTTAATAAATTGTAGTGTAAACAGATACGCTTGTAGAAAGCTTAATTGAGTAATATCTACAAAACAAAGTAGTAAATCAGTAAGTGTAAATAGTTATCATTAAGGGTTAAGATTTACAATGTAAATGGAAAGTTAATTTCATCACAAAGTCCTAAGTGAGCTATATACTACCGTCAACTTTAAATGTGAGCATTGTGTAATCTTCGAGTTGGTTGCTTAAAGTATTCAAAACCAGTGGAGAACGCGCCTCTGCATGAAGAGGACATCTCCATGATCAAAATTGAAATTTTGTGCTAGGTTTCTAGCGGTTCATATATTTTAACTGATCAAGGATAGTTAACGAGTTATACTCCAGCGAGTTATATTCGATGCTCCTCCTTTTACACTGCTGCATATACAGTAGTTTCCCATGCTTAACATATTTTTGTTTTTAAACATTTTCCTATCAAGCATGTTTCCCTGTACCGTAAAAGCAGATGAACATTTAGAGTTGGATTAAACTAAAAAGAGATACTCCATGTTTTCATCCTTCTCTTCAATTTTAACACATTTTAAAGAAGATACGATTTTCGTTTAATTGTGAAGGGTATTGATTTTTAATATCACATACATTTTTATTATTAATAAATGTCTTCTTTAATTCATTTCCCAAGTTTTTGATCACATTATTTTTCGATATCAATTTTGTTTGAAAATTTTATTCTCTGCGGGCATTTCCGTCATTTTATTTTTTAGTCCGTTAAGCCTGTCGATCAACATAATCATTTCTGAAGCATGCTGGTCAACAGACTGCTTTTTATCTGCTTGAATATAGGACTGGACTCTTTCACATGTTCTGTTTTCTCCGTCCACTTAATTTAAATAACCTTTAAAATAGGTACACGCGGGAGAATACGCCCTATGTAAACACTATCAATTTGCAGAGCTGGGTTTTACCGATCTTTCACGAATCTGTGATTTATGCTCGCCCCGCAGTGCATACAACGAGGACCACTTTTTAAAGTGACCTCATCGCTGACAGCGGTAGAACTGTCGATACCTGAATTTCAGGTCATCCTCTTCAAATATTATCAATTTGACGGACCCAAAATTCCAGGTTGCGAATCTCTTAACTTCTGTAGATCACTTACAACTCCTTTCCCAACAAAGGAGCTGTAAGTTTGATTGAATGTTTTACATATTTTATTAACGTAATCTCGTTTTTATTTATAATTCTAGAATATTTTTATCTTGCTCGAACTACGGGACATCCATAAGTATACCCGGGGCTCACAGAGCAGAATCAGTAACTTTCAATTATGTTACCTTAAACATATTCCATTTTAATGCTTCCTTTATTGCACAGCTTTTAAAAGTGATTTTGGCAAATCTATATTTCAGAATGCATCGTTGAAAAATCACTTCACGAAATAAATTATCTTTGACGTCCCTTTTAGTCTTCTGGAAGATAATTTTATCTTCATTATATGTCTACATTATTTTCAGCTAAAAAGCAAAATTGCTCAGATGGAACTGAAAATATGTTCTTTAAAAAAATTCGTTTTATATTCAACCACACACAATCACCGCTATTTTATTGTTACTTCGAGCTCGTTACTTGTTGAATATTGCGATTTGCAAGAAAATTTTGCAGTTTCGAAAATATTTTACTATTTAAAAAAGTAGATTAAAAATATAAGCAAAAACAATAAAAACAATGCACTTGTCCTATCGCCTAAAGCAGACCAATTAGGTTTCGTCAAGATATAATCAACTTATGTTAGTAAATAACCTTCTTAACAACAGCTGAAATAGGTTTATTGAGTCGGTGGATACTTGAAAAAATATATAATATTTGGTTAAAATCAAAAAAAAAATTAATAAAAAAAATTACACATTGAATGGTCTGAAAGAATATACACGAAAATAAAATACACATTTGTATTAGCCATCAATGATTAATAAAATACACGAAAATTTATTATGTACCTTAATTTATCATTTAATTTATTAATCGGCACTGCAAGAAAACAATATTAAAATCAAAAATAACAAATACCTCGATCAAATGACGGTATATCTTTTTAATTCTATGCGCTACATATAACACGTTGAAGAAAACAGCAATATGGTCTACCATATGTCCAGTGAAAATAATGAAATCAGAAATTTTGAAATTCACAAATTCACAAACCAGATTGGCACATATGGTACGAGAAGTATAATGATTATACGAGAGTATAATTATCACATATGAAATTTACTATAAGTCAGAAAACAGCACAAAATTGGCAAATGCCTCAAACGAAACAAAGTAAGCCATTTTGCCATATCACTATTTTATGGTATTTTACTACACGTTTATTTTATCCTTTTTCAGGTCTCGCTTTACACCTAGTAGTTTACTATATTTCCTAGTGATAAGCCAAAATTTGGCGAAACGGCTTTCTTTCCGAAAGTTTGTTGCATTTGAAGCATTTACATTAACATTTATTTGATTACAAAAATCCAATATTTCGACTGCACAACGGCGCGTCATCTTTAGGGTTGTAATTTGCTTAAACACTTATAAATTTTCTTTATAACATATTTTTTTTATAAATTTTAGAAAATTTATAAGTGTTCAAGCAAATTACAACCCTGAAGATGTTGTGTCGTAGTTCCGTCGAAATATTGGATTTTTGTAATCAAATAAATATTCATGTTTCCTCGCCTTCTTGTAATAATTCAGATGGGAAACGAATTTTCTCTATTTACATTAAACTTTAACATAAGCGTATATCATGCTCTCGATTGTGTCTTATCGGGGTTCGTAATAATGTGACAAAAGTGCATTAAGCACAAAAACGATTTTAAGAGCTATTACCTGTTAGCGATAATAAAGCATTTAACCATAAGAACATGACGATAGATGGATCGGCTCTAACGGATATGAATGGAATGATCATGTGTATAATTATTCGCGTTTGATCACATGGATCTTCTATTTAATCAATCGTCTCATAAAGAAAACTTTTGATGCCTAATAGCAAATTTGACTAGTAAATATTTTACAATGACAGAAGATTCGTAACCGCAATAGCAGTTGAATTGAATATTTAAAAAATTTGCTCCTAAACTAAAAGTCTGAATAATTATAAACAATTATAGCTTTCAAACTTAGCGAAAATCTACAGTATTCAGTTTAGGTCAGTGAAGAGTATTCTCTGAGCAGTAGATTGTTGAACTCTTTTCCGAGGTGTATATAATTTTCAATCTTTGGCGGATTTAAGTTATGTGAATTTTTGTTAATAAAGCGAATATCAATAGGAATTGTTAAAGTGATATCACTCCCAAGTTTTCTTTATCAGTAGTAGCAGCTATAGTCTCTATTCAGTAAAACCGTGTCCAAAATTCTTCAGTTCAACACTTAAGCATAAACAAACGGCAGCATTCATCACTAACTCTTACATGTTAATTCATACGATCATTCCGATATATCCTAAGCCAGATAAATGGAGATAACAATGTGCAAAGTAATAATAGCTGAAATATATATAGAGAGAGCTTCAGTGCATGAATTCTGTGCAAAACGAATTCTACTCATACCACGATATCATTAATATCTATAAATAATGTAAGATAAAACTGCAATTTCTTTTTGTTTCGTTATTACTTTAAAATATCTTTAAATATATCGCACAATGCAATTTAGATAAGTCCCCTTTATATTTCCAATGGCCATATTTTTGTTGCCAATAAATTAAAGTATATATCTAGATATGAACATTAAATTAACATTAACTAAAACTACTATTAATTTATATGGTAGATATGACATATTTAAATTTGCAAGAAACATATTTTTGCATGAGCATTTATGCATTCCATATAATATAAAATATAATACATTATATAATGAAATTTTAAGAATTGTAACAACTTGTAACGATATTGGTTTTCTTCAAAATAATTTACAATATAATATAATATAATAAATTAATATTTATATTTATATATAATATTATTTTTATAATATTATACAATAAATAATGGCATTTTAAGAATTACTATAATATTCAATGATATTGGTTTTCCTCAAAATAATTTAAATAATTTAATGGATGCATTTGGTGATAAATTTAAATTTACAATAAACATTTAATTTATTATAATTAAAAAAATATCTTATTAATTTATTTAATTTATGAGCATTCATGCATACGAGATAATATTAAATATAAATATATAAAAATAAATTTAAAATCATTAGCCAAAAGATGCTATTTAATGAGCATTCATGCATATCGTGATTTAGTTGATTTAATAAATGCACATAGAATATTTTCTAGTTGTTAATATAATATAAAATATACTGTATAATATAAAATATAATACATTTAATAATAAATTTTTTGAAATTACAACAATTTGCGAGGAATAGAAGCCGAAATCTGATAGCGGAAAATTTATATGGATAATAAATAATATACTTTGTATTAGAATAATATACTATATAATCAAATTTAATCAGAGAAAATACGTTAATGGCATGTATTTGGCCCCGCTGCTATGTTGGGTAGAGGAGTTAGGGGCCGAAACCTGATAGCATAGCAATTCCTCCTGATGACCTCTAATCATTATTCTGATACAACGTCTGTTATTTATTAGTCAATTCATAAAAATGACTTTTATTTTAAATGTTAACTTTAAGTTGTAAGTTATATAAAATCATATAACAATTATTTATAATTATTTATTATCTAATTATTGAATTTTGATTTATTGATTTAGCATTATTATTATTATTTTTATTATCTTATAAAATTATATTAAATACGTAGACTAAGTTAGCTGAATTAATGAATTTAATATTTAATATTTATATCTAGATAATTATATGTCTAGATATATATATGGATATATCTAGATAATAACATATCTTTATAATTTTAAATAATTAATAATGATCCATTGTTGATAAAAATATTTTGGAGCTGGATCAAAAAAAAGAGGAAATTTTCTGATATTTCGATAGCTTCTGTTAGCATCTTTGAAAATGTCTGAAGATGCTAACAGAACTTAGCGAAATATCAAAAAAAAATATTTTATTTGATTAAGCTCCAATAAATTTTGATAATTATATATCTAATAACGATATATTAAAGTTTTTAAAATATTGCCTTAAATTTATGCAAAATATTCAGATATTTTATTTTATTACAATTATAAGTAGAGCGACACGTAAAAACAATAAATTTGAAATATCAATCTTAATTTAACTATCTGATGAATTGTAATCTGCGAAACACTTAAACATTAAAATCTTTAATTCCGTCTTAATATGTAATATTGAATGCTATAGTTCTAATTTACCATACCAATTTTGTGTAATCAAAAATGCTTTAATTCGAAATTAAAACTTTAATCTATATTTTTATTGCTCTATTTATGTCTTATAGTTTAAAATGCAAATAAGTATTAGTATCCTTAGCTCATTCTTAGAATATTCACAGTTAATTATTAGCATAATAAATTATTACATAATTTTCCAAGATTTAAGCATTTTTCATGTTTTACTCATATTTCATATTTCATATCTTATCTACATTCAACAAATGTAGATAAGCTTGACCTATATATTTTAAATTTTAATAACTTTTTCTTTAAAAAAGCATATTTTACATATTGAAAAGCTATTAACTCATATTTTACTTATAATTGATTTAAGCGATATACTTTTGGAATTATTAAATAAATAAAGTTATTCTAAATATTTTATTTGACATAGCTTGTTGAAAATGATAAAAAAATGAATTTAAATTGTAAAAATGATAAAATAAGGATTAATTCTGATAAGATACAACTTTAATGAGTGAATTGAGACTAAATTTTTATCAAATAAATATTAAACTAAAACATGAAAAAAATATTGTTTTCTCTTTTAACATATTTCTCTTTTATAAATATATTTTCTCTTTTATTTTACCATTTATTATTAAGTAATTAGTTAATTACTTAATAATTGACTATTTTGAGGCATTGATAACCCTAAGAACAAGGATGGGTTCAAATTTCATACCGTCTACAGAGGGCGGCCAATCATCAACTTCGCGGCTGATCGATAATCTTGCCTCAACCCAGCTGTTACGGTCGTCTTGCAAAATAGACCGTGCCTTACTACACGCAGGTCATGTCCAAAGGCTGAAGCTTGGCTTAGCGCCATCCCAAATTAGGCATCTGGAACGAAACTAACTCAAGCTCAGTTCTGCGTCCTAGCCCGAATGTGGCTTGGATTTCCTTGTACGAAAAGGATTATCGATGCGGACGCAGCATGCATATAGCGGATAAGGGAGGCCTACACTCACTTACTTGCCAATATGGGGGGGGGGTTATCAGGGCCTGCGGCATAAGGCCATCCTTGACGTGGTATTCGCAGCCGCACAATCAGCCCGTATGGATGTGGCCCTGGAAGTGCGAGGAATTATCCCTGAACTACGCGAACGCCCGGCAGACATCCTATTGTATGGAAACTTTCCACTTGCAGTCGACTTTGCAGTCTTGTACCCCCAATAAGCCGCATACCGCCATTCCGCCGCCAACATACAACTCTCCGTTGCTACGTCGTACGCTGTCAATGTAAAGGATAGACAATAAATAACAGAGTCGAAGATGCGGGGTACATGTTTTCAGCCGCCGTAGTCGAGACCTTTGGTGGATGGAACGACGAAGGAAACAGGGTGATCAAGCGGGTTGCGAACAATATGAGCCGTACAAGCGGAATGGGTATACTCTATGACGGTCACACGATTATATCAGCGCATCTCGATCGCGCTAATGCGGGGCAACGCAAAAGCGATGCTAGCTTCACTCGATCGGCTTCCAATATTGGCCTTAAACCACATCCAACAAAAACATGTGAACCTGAGGAACGCCTATTCGAGCCAGACGCTAGAATCAACAAGAATGTGTCAGTGGAATCTACATACCGATGCTGTGACGCACCAATTACGCGATATACCAAATGCGCAAATGACGATTCATATGCTGTTAAAGTCCTGTTACCCGTTTACGACACATTTCAATCCAAATCTTTGAATGACGGAGAAACGTCATATTTAGTTATATCCCTTGAACCATGTAAATTTTCGATGAATATAAGATAATGAAATCATCCCAGAACATTTTAAATAACGCCGATCAGTCAAAACGATAATTACTCGTACTTGACCCCGCATATATTGACGAACTTCCTCCACCACCTAATAGTAGGAATCGTCAGAAGGGCACACCAGAAGGTGTACCCTTCTGGTGTGCCTTTCTGACGATTCCTAAAGAGTTTTTAAGAACACATAAAAGGAACAAATTTTCAGAATATAAATACGTACGATTTTAGTACGCTTTATACAAATCTAGATTTAGCAGATATTAAAGATGCATAAGAAAAATTAATTAATATTATATTCGAATATATATATATATATATATATATATATATATGTTATAATAACTATAACGCATATCTAACAAAAATTAAACCATCAAGTAAATATAAATATATGAAAATATATTATTATATATATATATATATATATATATATATATATATATATATATATATATATATATATATATATATATATATATATATATATTTTCCGAATATAATATTAATTAATTTTTCTAATGCATCTTTAATATCTGCTAAATCTAGATTTGTATAAAGCGTACTAAAATCGTACGTATTTATATTCTGAAAATTTGTTCCGTTTGTCTGCTCTAAAAATTCTTTTGTAGAATTAATACTGAAATAGTGTTTCATATCAGTATTAATTTCGATTTCCCTACAATATTTTTTGAAGTGTGCTTTAATTACTTTAAGTATTTTATTTATATAAACAGAAAGTGGTTTTAATGTACAATTTATTTAAAATCTCAGAATGTATTCATGTCTGTAATTTTTTATAATGAATTCTTGAGCATTTAAAAAGTTTCTATGCTGTTGGCATTTATTCAACATATATATTAAGAAATCATCAAGATATTGCAATTACAATGTAAATGTACGAATTTTACTCTAACAAAATATTTCAATTTGAAAATCAATTGAAATGAGAACAAATCAAATAATTTTATTAGACAAATAAATGAAATTATCCAGGGAAGTCTAGTATCTTTAGGAAATAGATATCAAACGTTTAATACGTTTTACTTGATAATGATTTCATTTGTTGATCCCTATTTGATCTTTTTCTTAATGTATTAATTGTTCTTTTGTACAATTTAAAATAATATTCTGTGAAAATATTATTAAATACAGACTTTTTAAAACTATTTTACTTTTTAAATCTAGTTTAATAGACTTTTAAAACTTATTTTCATCAAATGTTCGTACTGATCTAAAAATTTATTGTATTTGATAAAAAAATATATTATCCGACATTTTACTCTCAAAATCTGTTTATATAATAATATTCAGAATCAAAAAAATCAACAATTTAATTTTTTATATTTGTTTAGCATTATTTTCTATAACAAAAACCTATTTTGAATATATTTTAACGAAAACGCATTTGATAAAATTGTATATTGCTGATTTTGTCATTAAGACTGTCAGTTGAAAACGAATCAGTGACGCTAAAGAAGTTACTTCGATTCCCAGCATTTCGGTACTGGATCGAAATACTTCATACTCAGAGAATGATTGCATATGCAGTTTCAATTCTGAGCAAAATACTGCTGATACAATCATACAAAGATCGCCGACTGATAACCTTAGTAACTACGAATTTATCAAGAAATTAGGTAATGGTTTCGTATATATACATTTTAATTTTTAAATTATTAGTAAATTGAAATAACTTACAAGTAGACACTTTCTCTGATATCTCTTTCAAGGGCTATAAGAAACGTTTTAAACTACATTATTAAATGATCGCTAAAATGACCCAAATTTACTTTTAATTAATAGATTTTAATTTCAAACGACCGTATATATCGCATATAAGTGCAGGTAGCTAGACAATCTTTTAAATTTATAAAAATTTTATTAAATAATTAAATGAATTGAGAATTAATGAATTAATGAATTAATTCATTAATTTTTAATTAATAAATTATATATAATGATAGTGCTCAGATGTGCTGAGTAAACATCGGTCTAGGATTTCTTATGAAATACGGCATTTATACTAAATAGTGTTGGTTGATAGACTGTATTCACGACTTTCAATCACCATGTCACTTCTAGACGACCACTTCAGCATCGAAATGATGAGTACCCGGCAACACTCATCAGTAGAATGAGGTACACACTGGTCGTTTCGGTTGCCTGTGTGACATTGTGAATAAAGGCGTTTCCGACACTTTGCTTAATTGACTGAGGCTTGTGATCTTTACTATATCGAATTGCTGTGCGAAACATACTTAAACACTGAGCAGATGTTCTTGATGTATTGTCGCTGCACTTGTTGAATCCTAAATGAATACGGAATTTATAATGGTGCACGAATGTGCTGAGTAAACAACGGCCCAGGATATTTATACTTATATAATTATATGTAATTAATATAAATTAGTAACACAACAGAGTCCGAATAATTTTTCTTTAATAAAAGAAAGGTTTTAGAAAACGTTTTTTTTAAGATTTCGCCTTTTTCGCATTTATTTTGCTGTGCTGACCGTCCTTAAACACTAGACAGAGGTTGTTGCTTAATTGTCGCTGCAATTGTTAGATTTCAATCCGGAGGTACTTAACTGGACTACACTCAACAATCTGCATACTATTTGTCACTATTAGACGTCAGAGATGACTGACAGCACTCATCAGTAATAGGAGCTATCTCGATGACGTTTCGGCTGCCTTCGTGACTTTTGAAAAAGAGTATTTCCGATAAATTGCTTAAGTTCAAATGGAAAAAACTCGTAAACAAAAAACTTGCTTATCAGACCATCTCCATCCATATCAGGTGATTGATGTATTGCTGCATCGCGTTGTTCGTTGGATCCTTGAAAGGATTCGGGATGTATATATAACAATTTGCATCAAATATGTTTGAAAAACAACGGTCCAGGATTCCATTGTAATGCGGCAATATGTTAAAAACTGCTGTCGGTGCTTAACTGGACTACACATAACAATCAGCATACTATTCGTCACTACTAGACGTTAGAGATAACCAGCAGGCTCATCAGTAGTATATATATGATCGTTTGCCATCACTGTCTTTGAAATTTTCAATTGAGTACTTAAATTAATAGCAGATTATTGATAAATTGTATATGCCTACTTATATATATGTGGACGAAATCAAATTGTATATTTTTAAGAAATCAAATTGTATGTTTTCTAACATGTCTCTTAGAGAGAGATTAAGTTCCAATAGTGAAGTTCCAATCGATGAACTTAATTATTCTTTGAGTCGATTGTTAAAAAAGTCAGCTGCGATAAATTGTGTCAGAGCACATAAAATCCACATTTTCTATCCTTGTACTGGTTGTTTCTTTTCAACTATCTCTTGTATAGTAAACAAATTCCTACTTATTGGAAACAGATTCTCCAAGAACATTTCAAGAGAACTTATAAGTTCTCTTGTATAATAGAAATATAATAGTAATCTCTTATGTAATGGAAATAGTGACATTATATCAGTATATTCTTATCGTGTTATTGTGTTCCTTAATCGTAATAAAAAATTTAATAAAATCGATACAATTTGTTTCGTTAAGGTACTGGGATGATTGGTCGTGTTTATCTGGTTTGGCACCGTACGCTATGCGAATTTAGAGCTATTAAGATTATGCTTAAGCAAACAGTCATTGAACTTCATCAAATTGAGCATGTCAAAAATGAGCGAAATATTCTTGCATCTGGACTAAACCATCCTTTTATAGTATCAATGTATGTAACTTTTATCGTGGTGATAATAAGTTTCTTTAATGTATATTGGTTGAATTAATATTAGTTTAATAAAATAGAGTTAAATCATATTTATTTAATATATTTAATTTTTACATTAATTTTATAATTTTTATAAATTATAAAGTTATAATTTTTCAATTCTGCCTTAGGTAATTCAAGTCAATTATAATATTTTTGCCACATTGATTTTGTCACATGATAATGACATTTATTTCTTACATTTATCATAAAATTCACTCTCTCTATCAAGGACTACGAATCGTATAAAATGCCTTTGACAATGAAAATGACTTAATTAACATCAGTCTAATTAATCAGTTAATTAATTCATTAATTAACGTTCGTTCTATGTAAACAGAAAGTGGTGATATTTCGTTACGGGCATTCATGTATTTTTATGTAATTATTAATTACTTTTGGGTTATTAGTCTTAATCATTTATTTGTTTCTAAAGGTGCTATACCTGCTTAAGGCAACGCCAATAACTTTGATCAATGTGTAAAATCAAATAAATGTCTTAAGGATTTTGCGAATATATTGATTCTCTATATTTTTATGTGCCTTTCGGTTCTTGAAATGATTCTTCGACACTAAGCAAACGCTGTTATGTAAATTTGATAAATACGTTTTAAAATCTAATTTATTAAGATGTAAATGAGATGAAATATCGTAAATTCTAAAACTTAATCTTTAATTTCGATTTTTATTTAATTCCTTATAATTATTTTAGCAGGTAGGTCAAATTTAAAATTGATCAAATTTTAAATTCAATCTTCTTAATTTAAAATTTGACTTGGAAGATATAATTCGTACTTCTATCGTTATTATTTAAATGTCTTTAACATTAAAGCAGACTTGTGTTTTAATTAAATGAAGAGAACAAGCTTACTACATCCATACTACTGCGGGTATTTCCCAATAATAATCTTAATTAATTAAATTGTCTTTCTAAATATATGCTCAAATGATAAAAATAAATAAATATATAATGTGAAATTTGAAAATATTTTATTTAAAATTGTATTTTGACTAAACTCAACTTCCTTATTGATTGTGTTAATATAGGTTTTCTACTTTCAACGACGATAACTTTCTATATATAGTACTTGAATACCTGCCAGGTAACGAGCTTTATCATCATATACGTGCAATGAAGAGATTTCCAGTTGATACTTGCCGATTCTATGCAATGCAAGTAATCAGCGCTATAGGATTTCTTCACTCATTGTCGATAATATACAGGTATGAATAATGTTGCATTTTTTGATCAGATAAATGACTAAAAAAATTAAATGTAGATTTAAGTAATCCACATATTTTTTAACTTTAATAAAATATTGTATAATAAACCCAAGTGTTGTTTATTAATACCAAAAGTAAGAACAATAAATATGTTATTAAAACGATGTTGGCTTTGGGTTCGTCGTCTTACTGTCAAACTCAAAGATAAATAATTACCATATAAATATTTAATCGCGTTGTTTGTCCATTACTACAATAATGCAGATAACGTTTATCGACAGATGATCATTGACGTCTAAATAATCAATTTCTTTAAACAAAATGTGTTGGTCGAAATGTGTTGGTTGTAGTTGTAGAAAATTAAGCGACCGTTTCAAATACTTATAGATAACTGAACGACCGATTCAGGTACAAATAGTGGACACTTTGACTATGCTGTATCAATAAAAGTAGAAATAGCCAACACATTAATCTTCGTTCGTTGACAAAAGATAAATTTCCATTAAATCTATAGTTTAATTAAATAATTAATTCAATGAATTAATAGTAGATTATTATCGATCAAGAATTCTTAGTTCTAGAGCAATTTAAATAATTTAAATATTAACTTATATCGAAAGGATTAAATATTTTAATTTCCATTGTAACAAAGTTTGACGAAAAAATTGTTTTCACTCGTCCATGTAAATAACTAATTTATAATAACTAGTTTTTAAATAACTAATTTTGTTGATATGTAATAAGTGATAAGTGATTTTACTGTTAGCGATGCTAGAAGTATTACGATAAATAAATTACAAGATACAAGTTTCTAAGCTTAATTAATATAATTAATATTAAGAATGTTTAATATAAATTATAAATTAATATAATTTATTATTATATATAATTATTATTTTCTGCAATTGGACGCATTCTGCAATTGAAATTCCACAGAAGGTATTCAAATTTTATAAATAATTGTAGATATATAATGATTGAAATACATTAAGCCTGCCTTAATTAGTATTTTAAGCTCAATTTATGTGTTCTAACCGACATTGTGGATCATAATCCGTAGATAATATAATTTGGAAATAATTCGATTATAATGCGGACTACGAAAATTTGGTTTTGTTTAGCATTGATTTAAATTACATTGTATTAATACATTCTTAAATATCCATATTGCATAGTTTTCTTTGACTTTGCAATGTGTAGCCTACCTTTCTCTTGGTTAAAAAAGATAATTCAGAATTTTTTAATATAAAAACAGTGCATTAAACTTCATATTTAACAAATATCAAATCTTCACGCTCAATGCGCTCTTCTGCTTAACCAGCCAATTATGGGACGTATATTTTACCTCTCAGTATAATCGATTTTACATAACAAACAATGAAACCACAAAAACAATAAAATGCTTTTACTTTGATTAATGGAAAAAAGGAATAAATTTAAAAATATAATTAAGTGGTATTGACTATTATGTACGTCTAAGTCGTATCGGGATGTTGTCGGTACGTGATAGGTTCTTATCCTTGGAAATGCTATGTATACGGCATATGTCGAATCATGCGGTGGGTTATCCCACCGATGTAATCACTAGGCGGGTAGGTCAGTTGCGGGGACATAGCAGAGTCTTGTATAAATTTGGATTTGGCAGATTGCCAAAAATGTATAGACTCTCGAGGAGAGGAATTAACATGTGGAATTCGTTGCCTGAGGAAGTCGTTGCAGCCCCCAGTTTGAGAACGTTTAAATCACGATGCTACAAATGGATAGGTGAAAAATGCCGTCACTCAACACTACCACTGGAATACCCTAATTAGCTACGTTGACTGAACTATATGCTCTTCTTCTTCTTTTTTTGGACTCTGCCTGAATAGCCTTTTGGCTTTGGTATGTATTGGAATAATAATAATTGACATGTTAACAAATAAAATATGGTAAATACCGAAAATTTACAATAAAGAGGAAACTTCACGGACTCTCTACTTCCATTCACTTTGTATTTTAGATACTAAAGAAATGCCGGTGAATATCAAACATTCTGATTTTGGAAATAAATTGTGAATTCATCTTTTAAAATTTGGAATTTTGAGCAGATCAATGAAATAGTATTTTATTTTATATCTTGCTAGCTGTTGCTAGCGTCATCATCAGAAAAAGAAACAAAACGCAATACTTAGATTTCTTGAGTCGTTGGATACTGCTTTCAAATACTGCTAGTCCTCCTCTGCTGGATGCAGAGGAGGACTAGCAGACGGCTCTATCAAAGAATCATGTGAATGATGCACTAGAAAATCTCTAGTGACATCATCATTGAGTACTGAATTAACACTACCGCTTCACCAAATAGGATCATTAGCGCAAAAGCACTGGCAAATGCCATCGCAAGGTATCTATATATCGGCTTACTTCTATTCCTCCTCCGCATCTAGCAGTTGGAAGGAACTGGCACTGAAGAGTCATAATGATGACGAAACGGCATCTAGCAGTGCTCTTCGTTGTTCTTCCGCGTCTGGCTTTTATGATTACAAAAATTCACGCGGAATGGTATCATTTGAGAAATTGTTCTTCATATTAGAAATAAGTATCCTTAGTAAGTATCCTTATTTAAGTAAATAAATGTAAATAAAATTAAATAAATCTAATTCAGTTTTAAATTATTCATTTAATAACGTAGCGTTAAATGTTTATATTAGTAATTGAATTCCATTAATTTTTGTGTTCATTAAATTTGTGTTTTAAGCGAATTGCTCAAAGCTATTAAAATCATGTACTTTTTGAAGTTGTTTTAACTTTTTGAACATTATGAAAGATAATAGTTTTACGAGTCATACATTAAACTTGGTTCTTACTACTAGCTTGTTATGTGTTCTTCTTTAAGAGATCTCAAACCTGAAAATGTAATGCTTGATAAAATAGGCAATGTCAAACTAGTTGATTTCGGATTTTCAAAGAAAGTTCTTCACAGGTATAATTTGCTAACTGATTTATTCACTAATTCCACAAATTTTATATAAATTAATTATCTCACAGTTTAGTTTTAAGCGACAAACATTTAATTTTTGGTAGATAGAATAAATAAGAACACACAAGTCAAAAGTATATTTCAGAGCTTTTATACTAAATTTTAAATGTAAACATGTATTAACTGTAATTGGATTTTTAAAGATAGAAATTTTTTAAATTTGTTTGATTTCAATAATGATAATTTACAATTGCAATGAAGTTGAAAAGGGTTTGCATATCTTAGAGCTCTCTAATTTAGATAAATTATATATTCACATAAATATTGAATTTAATATATTAAATATATAAAATTAAATAAATCACGCAGATTAATTAAATTATTTTATATATTAAAAATTTCACATTCATTAAATTTTTATATTAATTTTCTCTAATGAATTTATTATTAAATCTAATTATGTAAATTTAAAAACTCTTAAAATAAGAACGGAAATATAATTAAAATTATTTTAATTATAATAAAAATAATTAAATTAAAATTAGAGATCAATATTTTCAAATAAAAAGTATCTGAACTCTGTTTAAAAGTAGAATTAATAAAGTATGAATAGCTTGGTTAGCTCTACTTCGATAGTGTTATGCGCGTTTTCTCAAATGATGATAATATTCATACACCAGTTCTTTTGCATCCCGGATTGATTTTTGTCCTTTGGACGACATCCTGGATCTGACTCCATCTAATTTAGTGCATTTTGATAAGCTGTATTGCGGTTTTATAAAGCGAGTAGTATACGCTTCTCGTAAATATTCGAGTACGATCTCTCGATCTATTATCATGAATAATTGTATGACGATCATCAATCACTACAATGTCCACTGCATACACGGTTCTTATCTCTATACAACTTTAAATTACTTTTATATATATCAAACGTGTTATTCAATCCTCTATATTCTCACTATCTTTTAATTACAACTGTTTATATCGATAAACTGTATTATCACGGAGAATAAATCATTTAAGTAATTATTTACTTTAATTTGCTTTAAAGTAGGTTTTCAAATTGAAGGTAAAACCTTACCCTACCAATTTTGATTTAATTGGAAATCAGAAATGATTTCAATTAAATTTGCAAAATAAAATAAAGTATTTCATTCAATCTAAATGTTGGTTGACGAGTCGCCAACCAACGTTAAAAGGACCAAAACGTGAAACGTAGGTATTGGATCAGTAGCTGATGAGGTCCACCAATACTGAAATGTAATGTACTGCTATTTGCTTATAGATAGGTTATAGATTAAAGCAACGTGCAGTCATCAAAATTTCAAAAATAAATTATAGTGAATTTATATATTAATTATAAATTCACTTATAATATTCTGGTCACATTCTGAAAATAATTTATTAAGTCATTGCAGTTTTTCGACATTATACGGTAAAAATAAAAATATTTTTACAAGTTGAAGTTAAAGATTATCGATAAATGAAAGCGATTTTATCTCGAGACACTTGAATCAATGTATATTTTTGCACATGCTATTGCATAAATTACAGATACATTTATTAATATTTTATAATATTAATTAAATATAGCCACTTTTAATCAAAATTAAATATTATCATATTTTTCAAAAAATATCAAAATTAATTATTAATTATTAATAATTTATTACGTGTTAATTAGTTCTTAATGTAAATGATGTTGCTCTGTTAGATATATTTGTTTTGAACCGATTAAACACAATGCCTTCTTGCATTATCTGATATCTCAATTTAGAAGTGAATCTATAGCTAATTTTGGAATCTGCCTAAATGAAAAATTTAATTTAGACTATTTTATACTTTGTCTTTATTCAATGTTTCTGTTATACTTTTATGTAAACGAAACATCGAATAAACAATCAATTGTTCTAAATAAATTATTATTTAGAACAAAATTTATAATTATTAATTAAAAATGATTGAAAAATGATTTCATTAATTAATTAAAAATAGTTTATTTATGCAATGCTCCTTTTATAGTAAATATATTCAATTATTCGTAGCACATGGACACTTTGTGGAACTCCGAAATATCTAGCCCCCGAAATTATTCTATCCAAGGCATATAATAAATCTGTTGATTGGTGGACTGTGGGAATACTTTCTTATGAAATGATTGTCGGTAACACTCCATTCAATGATAATAATCCGATGGTTGTATACAAGAGTATACTTTCTGATAAGATCGAATGGCCGGACGACTTTTTCCGTGATGCCGATAGTGCAAAAGATTTTATTCAAAAGCTTTTAATGCGTGATCCCAAAAGACGTCTTGGAAATAATCGAAACGGCTTTGCGGATATTAAACGCCATCGCTGGTTTAAAGGTATTAGCTGGGAATCAGTTTTGAATAAGGAATACGATGTGAGTTTTACCAACATATCATTTACAAATTATTGGTTGTAATTATTTTGTCATAATTTCATAAACATCCAAAGATAAAAAATATTGTACGAAACCTATTAATCCAATTACTACTTATTTAAAGCCTATCAATTATTTATAAAATATATACTAATCAAATCAGCTAACAGAGTCAATGTATTTAATATAATTATAAAATAAACAAAACATAATAATGCTAAATCAAAATTTAATAATTAAATAATAAAATAAATAATTGTTAAAAGATTTTTTATAATTTAATTTGATAATAATTTAATAATTAAACAGAGTTCAAATTTTGTAAAAAAAAGAAATGAGAAATTATTTTTCATTTTTCTCGTAAAGATACCTCTAAAAATTTAAAAGTTCGTTTTTGGTAATAAATCAGATCAGATAACCAGATCTACGTATTTTATACGATATAAATATCAATTAAGTTTATTACTTAAATATTTAAAAATAACTTATATCAAGTTAAAATAAAAAAATTGAAATTTAAAATAAACGTCATTTTCATGAATTGACTAATAAATAACAGACGTTGTATCAGAATAAGGATTAGAGGTCATCAGTAGGAACTGCTATGCTATCAGGTTTCGGCCCCTAACTCCTCTACCCAACATAGCAGCGGGGCCAAATACTTGTTAAGGACGTACTTCCTCTGAAATTCTAAAATTTCTTAAGAAATTCTATAAATCCTATCATATTAAATTATAATATTTTGTTTGATTTGTGACATTATAATGCGTTCTTCAGTTCAAAATGAACTGAAGCAGGAGATTTGGCATTTAAGAAGATTTGAAATCGATCTAGTAATTTGATTGCTGATAAACTGTGACTTTTTCAAAGACCCAGTTAAGTCTGCTTACCTCATTTATTTTTTAGTATTGATGTAGTATTATATATCATATGATGTATATTATAAATATAATGAAGTATATTAGTAATATGATGTATATTACTCAGTTATCAAATCAGATAACTGAGTCTACATATTTTATAAATTATTGTTATAAGATTTTTTATAATTTAAATCAAGTTAAAATAAAAAATTGAAATTTAAAATAAAAGTCATTTTTATGAATTGACTAATAAATAACAGACGTTGTATCAGAATAAGGATTAGAGGTCATCAGGAGGAACTGCTATGCTATCAGGTTTCGGCCCCTAACTCCTCAACCCAACATAGCAGCGGGGCCAAATACGTGCAAAGGGCGTATTTCCTTTGATGAAATTTGATTATTTAGTATCTTATTCTAATACAAAGCATATTATTTATTATCCATCCATAAAAATTTGCCACTTAAGAGTTTAAATTTATTCTTTATATTATTGTGTTGATTTATATATTTTACTATTTTCTGCTTGATGTTATTTTTATAGTAACCTAGTTTAAAACACGTATCGATTAAATTATTTAAATGATTTTGAAGAAAGCCAATATCATTACATATTGTTGCAATTCTTAAAATTTCATTATTTAATGTACTATATTTTATATTATATGGTATGCATGAATGCTCAATCATTTACAATGATAAGTATAATATTATAAATCAACAAATTAAATTAAGAATCAAATTTGTCAATGGAATATCATTTGATCTATAAACTACTACAGCTTTCTCTACCGGGCTCTTGATTACATAAATTCGTGTGGAAGATAACCTTCGCGTTCCAAATATCAAACTACCATTCATTTTGGCTATTTATTTTCTCTATATTGTTATCAATTTGTACAATGAAAGTGTTGCAAATAGCAAGATATCCGCTATTTGGGTTTTTTTAATAAATAAAGGATCTTGAAATGAATTGAATTAATCAACGAATTAAATTAAGAATCAAATTTGTCAATGGAATATCATTTGATCTATAAACTACTATTGATTAAACAACTATTATCATTCTTAATCGTTATAAACTATAAACAATAAATAATTTTTTAAAATTATATACATTTTGTTAAAATATTCTTCTTTTCCTTCTGCGTTTGTTCCGCTTCGTTACGGAGTCCGCCTAGAAGGTGCCGTAATATTGTAGTCGCCTTTCGCGAAGTTCATTGAGACAGCATTTCATATAGTTGATGCGACGGTTTTGTTTTACGATTTCCTTGTCACGAAGTCTATCGCCAACCATCCTCTTTCTCAGCACGGGCTCGGGACCGGCTATGGCGTAGTTGTGCATTTTATAAAATAATATTTAATATTAATAAATATTATAACATTATATTTATTAATATACAATTATTAATAATTATTATAAATAAATATTATGAAACGGAATGAGACATTCTGGGGGGAATAATTATTTTTGTATCTAAATGCCATTCCCAGAAAAAAGAAATTGAATATTTCTTCGATATTTCGTTCGCTAACCGCGGACATTATCAAGAAGTATTGTATGTTATTTATCTCAAACTTTATTTCAGCTTAAAATAAAGTTTGAGATAGAATAACATACAATACTTCTTGATAATGTCCGCGGTTAGCGAACGAAATATCGAAGAAATATTCAATTTCTTTTTTCTGGGAATGGCATTTAGATACAAAAATAAGTATTAGTAATTAACGAATAAATAATATTATTTATTATCAGTGAAATATTAAATAAAATGGACGTAAATTTTAAAATGATCGTTCATTAAATATTTAATTTATATTTCGCAGTTAATGACATTCAATTTTAAATACTTTGTAGAATTACAAAATGTTGAAATCGATATTTAATCTGACTCTGTTTATTTTCTTGATAGAAAAATAGTACACACTAACTTTATGTTCTGATCAACATTGAAGCATGTAAAACTATTTTAGCCTCCAATTGTTCCAATTCAATGTACAGATTCTGATATAGACTCGTCGACTTGTAAGCAATCTCTTTGTAAATGGAAGAGCTTTATTTTAAGAAACAAACAAAATCCAACGCAAAATGGCATTCTTTTAGCTGACAATAAGGAAGAATACAATGATCCATTTCGCGATTTCTGACTATCTATATATTCATCAATTATTTATTAGAGCTAACCGACATTTGAACCAAATCCGTTGTAATTTCCAGTGTATGATAATGATAATCCATTGTATTTTTACTTATCAGCTAACAATGTTGTTTAGAATAATATCGTTAATCATCTACTTGCATTGTTTTTTACTCATTGTTATTTTGTTGAAGCGGTATTTAGTTAATATTAGTATTATAAATTCTTATAGAAATTTTACACAAAAAAACAAATTCACACGTGTTTTGCGATCGCAACTAATTAAAAATGTTTCAGCTCATCCACGTCCTCAGGCATCATACCTTTTGCGCCGTGGCCAAGACGCTCACGGTGTTTCCACGCTACATGGCCAATCTAATTTTCTGAAATAGGTATGACGTTGAACGAGGGTCTCATGTCGCTCTCTTTATGCGGCGTTCAATATCTCGATTTAGAATGCGTAGATACGCCCATTTCTCTATATATTTCGACTTCGAAGGAGATTAAATAATGGGACGGGGATAGGTGGCGGTATTTCTGTCGCTTCCGTTTCTCTCTCACTGTGGTTTATCATCATGCTTGCTGCGCCGAATGTCCGGCGTTACTGGCGGTCGTAGTGTCTACGCAAGTTGTATCCCACAAGAGTCATTTGTCTTGGTATCAGGGAAAAACAGTTACTTCATTATCCCGACTTCCATATAGCCTGCATATATTGGGCGGCTCCAGGATGTTGGGGAACTTGACGGTATTTAAAGCGCGGCTAATAACACTATTTATTTCGGCGTGTTTCGGATATCTACCCTTTGGCTGTTTGCAAAATAAGCCATATCGCCTCTTTGTATCCACAATTACCTCGCATATGCAGTGGTACGGCTTACATATCGGAAAACCTAATCTCAAGGATGCTGATATCCATACTGTGTCGTTATTCAAAAAGGTGCTCATGTTTTCCGCCGAAATGGCGTTGATCAATACATCGAACTCTCTAGTATAAGAAGTCAATAGTTTGATCCTGGACATCCTATCTAACACGTTTGAGGATGAATTGTAGACAAGTTGTATGATAGTTAAATTCCAGAATGACTGTTTGTCACAAAGCGTTGAAAGCTAATCTGATTCTGTCATTTCCTTCCAGTCACGTTGACCTTTCTTTATCCAAAATGGTTTGGGTATGGGCACTGCTCGCGCTCGTAGATGAAAGATACGAGCGCGAGCAGTATCTTTCATCGCAGGTAGTGAAAAATCCACGGTAGTGCGCAAATTCAGTCTGTCAAAAGACATTGGAAGGGCGGCTTGACGCCAAGCCTCTTCAGACAACCAACAATTGAGGAGTTTTCCCGAAGTTGTCCTTGATAATTCAATCGAGCTTCCTAGAATATTCGCAATGACAGAAAAGGTGCTATCCGAAGCTTATCTTACAGCTTGGCAAGTACAGACAGTTTTATATGAGACTAGTGCCTCATTAGCCTTAAGCCTAGCAGCTTTTAAACACAGTAGACCAAAATTTGAGATAATCCGGTTTACCTCTTCAATTATATTCTCCTTCAAAACACTACTATCTAGGATGTTCAGTTTATCTAATGTTATAAGCCGTATCCCGTGGCTTTATTCTCGAAATCGCTGAATATTGTTTAAAATTTTTCCTCGTAGCAATAGACCCAAATTTGAACACAGCAGACCCAAATTTGACCACATTTTTCTTAAACACAGTAGACCCAAATCTGAGATAGTGCGGTTTACATCTTCAATGATAATCTCATCCAAAACGCAGCTATCTAGGAGGTTCAGTTGATCTAATGTTATAAGCCGTATCCCGGTGGCTAAATTCTTTAAATCGCTGACAATTGTTCAACGTTTTCTCTCATACCTGACATTTGTTATGAAGGGATCACACTTTTCCGGATTCAAGTCCAAGCCTAATATTCTCGATTCTCGTATGAGTTTATCCAAGTCCCACAGGACGACATGTGCTTCATTGCTTATAGTCACGTCATCCAAGTACAAAGCGTGGAAACTGAATTGGAGCGAATATGCAATTGGGTTAACTGCGAGAACGAAACCGATTGGTCCGAGCGGGTCACCTTACTGAACACCCCGTTGAGACTAGATGATGTGATTATCATAAAGTGGTGGATTGCGGTGAAATAGGCCATTCGTTAATACGAATAAGATACTTGGACGTAATCTTTGACGGCTTCGAGCATAGTATCTCTGTTTACTGAATTGTCATATACCGCCATTCTTCATTGCAACGGCGCATAATGAGGCCGACGCAAATAGCTAAACTGCTTCGAATATCAAGTCCATTCAGGAAAATATCGATTGCACGAATTAAAGCGTTATCAAGAGTGTGTTCTTCTTTACCTGGTGAAAATGCAATCATGTTCTTCAGGTGTAGTGGCGTAGGCTATCCAATTCATGATCTGATCCATTTGCGAAACTTTCGATACTTTTTCGTAGTTCAGAGAGACTGCAGAGTAGGAGTTTGGGCATGAATGCAATATTATCATGGTTTTAGATGAAGCGGCCGATTTTTGATGCGAAGGTATTCAAGAGTCACATTCGTTCCCTCTGTGAAATTGTCGGTCGAAGACATTAGCCGCACAGCGCCGAGCATACTAACTTGGCATTCACCCTCTGAAAAACGAAAACCGGCTTTAGTTTTTAAAATGCTAGCCATTGTTCGAAGTAAGGATATTGCAAAACTGTATGATATTTGCGTTTTTCAAATCAATCAAACGATAAAAAAACTATTCAAAAGTGTACAAATCAAAAGTATACAAATCAAAAGTGTATAAATCAAGAGTATACAAATTAAAAGTATACAAATCGAATGTTTTCAAATCAAAAGTATACAAATGGAAAGTCTACAAATAAAAAATACACACATCAAAAGTGAATAGTTTAAAAATAAAAAAGTAAAAAAATAAAATTTAATACTTCAAAAGTAAACAAATCAAAAAAGACAAATCAAAAGCAAACAAATCAAAATATATACAAATTAAAAAATATGAACCAAAGGTATATAAATTAAAGCGCACATCAAAAATGTGCAAATCAAAAGTATACAAATTAAAAGTGTACAATCATAATAAACAAAACAAAATAAAACAAATCAAAAGTAAATTATACATCTTCATAGATCAAAAGTAAGCAAATCGATGCCAAACAAATCAAATGTAATGAAACCAAAACTAAGTAAATCAAAAGCAAGAACTCAAATGCAAACAATTCAAAAGCAAACAGTTTTAAAGCAAACAATTCAAAGTTCTACAAATCAAACGTTAACAAATCACGAGTTAATAAATGAAAAGTAAATCATTCCAAAGTGAAAAAGTCAAAAGTAAAATATCAAAAATGTCAAATCAAAACGATAAAAATTAAAAATATACAAATCAAAAGCATTCAAATTAAAAGTATACAAACCAAAAGTTTGCAAATAAAAAGTTTACAAATCAGATATATACAAATTAAATATATTCAAATCAAAAGTATGCAAATCAAAGTCTACAAATAAAAATAAACATATCAAAAGCAAGCATTTTAAAAGTACAGAAAAGATATTCGCGCTGAATATTAGCATGTAATTTATCAATCAAAACAATTTCATTTAAAAATTCAAGTAACATAATTCACTTTTAAACATGTACAGTCATTATAATAACCAGATAAAATTAATTAAAATTAGTTTTATATCTGGGTGTTCAAATTATAAGTAAATTAAATTTTAGCAGCTGAAAATTTGATAAGAAAAGCAAACATTTAAATTAAATGTAAACAAATCAAAGTTAATCATCAATAAACAATTTAAAAATAATCAAGTCAAAATACTACAAAGCAAAAGTTACAAAATTGAGGGTATCATAATTAAAAGTAAACAAATCAAAAGTAAACAATTTGAAAACTATTCAAAAGTGTACCAATCGAATGTAAGCAAATCAACATCAAACAAATAAAAAGTAAACAGATAATGAAGACACATCAAGCTCAAACAAATATAATTTAACCAAATAAAAAAATAAAAGTCAATGCAAATACAAACCATACAAATCGAATGTATTCAAATAAACGTATACAATTAAAAGTAAATATTTTTATTTATTAATTTTGTAAGAGTACGCAAACAATATTCTTGTTTAGTATTAAAGTTTTTAAGTTTTTAATAAATCCTTTTAATTTGAAAATTCAAGTAACATATTTTATCAATAAACTTAAGAATTCAATGGTTGATTTCGTTTCTCATAGTTAGGAAATCAGTGTTTTTTATAAGATGCTCATTTTGACAATAATTATAAAATGCAGAAAATTTTATAATTAATATAAGTAATCAAATTACTAAGTTTTAATAACGTCTGGATTTTTTGAGAGCGTAACTTTGTTCGATTTTGATTTTTATTGATAATAATTTAATAATTAAACAGAGTTCAAATTTTGTAAAAAAAAGAAATGAGAAATTATTTTTCATTTTTCTCGTAAAGATACCTCTAAAAATTTAAAAGTTCGTTTTTGGTAATAAATCAGATCAGATAACCAGATCTACGTATTTTATACGATATAAATATCAATTAAGTTTATTACTTAAATATTTAAAAATAACTTATATCAAGTTAAAATAAAAAAATGACATTTAAAATAAACGTCATTTGTATGAATTGACTAATAAATAACAGACGTTGTATCAGAATAAGGATTAGATGTCATCAAAATGATTAGATTAAGATTATATTTACATATTTATTATATTTATTATATTGATAATACAATTGCAAACCTTGAATCTTTCAAGGTTTTCGAAAAGGACGAGACCGGTTTCACATCGGCTTCCGAGCTACGACAAATCATGACCAATCTAGGAGAAAGTTGATAAAAATGATTAAAATCACTGTAATTAAAAAAACCTAGGTGTTTAAAAAATGCAATAATTGTATTTATAATACAATTAAGACTGTATTATTTTTATTTTTATTCATGTCTAAATAATTGTCAAGTTGAAATTTAATGAATTAGCAAAATAAAGTATAATATAAATAAATTAAAATATAAATTATAATAAAATTAATCAAATCAGCTAACTGAGTCTACGTATATAATATAATTATAAAATAAACAAAACATAACAATGCTAAATCAAAATTTAATAAATAATAAAATTAATAATTGTTTTTAGATTTTCTATAATTTAAATCAAGTTAAAAAATAAAAATAAAAAATAAAATTTAAAATAAACGTCATTTTTATGAATTGACTAATAAAGTACAGATGGTATATCAGAATAAGGATTAGAGGTCATCAGGAGGAACTGCTATGCTATCAGGTTTTGGCTCCTAATTCCTCTACCCAACATAGCAGCGGGGCCAAATACGTACTAAGGACGTATTTCCTCCGACCCTTAGAGGAAATCTTAGAATTATAATCCTTATAGAAAAATCCGTAGAAGAAGTCAATAAATTCTTAGAGAAAATATCTAAAGATTATTTAATAATCCGAAAACAAATTTAAATATCAAATTATTATATATAAATTGAACCAAAAAGTAAAATTTAGTTATTTTGTCATATACTAAGCGTCTCTACTAAAGTTTTATATTTATTCGAAAATATTTTTTTATTTCGTAAATAATTTATAATAAGATGACTTGCATTAGGACTTAAAATATTTTAAAATATCAAAGTATTTTAATACATTAAAGAATTTGTAATTAAAGAATAATTCTATTTGGTAATAATGTAACTCCGTGTCGGGGAATCGAACCCCGGTCTCCCGCGTGACAGGCGGGGATACTCACCACTATACTAACACGGACGGTAAATACAGTAATTTATATAATAATATGCAAACAATAATTAATTAGCTTTTATTTGACCTATTTCTGAAGATTATAACTGTCGAAATATTAATTTTTAATAAATTTTTAACTTCTCTTTTTTCCAATAAAACTTCGATTTCATGAATTGCAAGCATTTACTAAAATTACTAGAATAAATTCAACATTTTTAAGAACTATGATCAAGATTTAGTTAAATACACCTAAGACACATTACTGATGCAATTTGAACAACCACAAATAAAAAATGCCAAGGTTACAAAAATGTTAAATTTTGTTTGGTGACTTTAAGTTCGATATATAAACGTTCTTATGAAGAAAGTACTTGTTTGGTACTTTGTTTAAATTTTATTTTAACCATCTTACACGACGATAACAGCAATACAAAATGAGTATTTCGGCTTCTGCCTAAAGAATTTAGGAGTTGAAAAACCAATTTTACAGGTAATGATATGAAAACTCTTTAGACTAACACTGTTGGATAAAAAAGGAAAGGAAATAAATAAACTAAACCGAAATTGATGCTACATTAAATTAATGTTGTTTGATCACTGCATGTTTTAGAAACATTTATTTAGCTGAATAATATTAAACTGTGCTTATTACTTTAAAACTCCTGATTGCTTTAATTTCTGGACGATTGACTTTGAGATTAACTATTATCCTCAGACTGGGGATATCTGAAGCGTTTGAGAATTTGAAACTCGTAATATTTCTGGAAAATCTATAAAATCTGAAGTTTATAGATTAATAATTATTGAATAATTTCTAAATGGAGAAATTTTCATACACAAGAAAGAAAACGTATATTACAAATAATAAATTATGTCCAAGTCTTGGCTGTCGTTCGTCCCATCAACCGTTCCCAGGACGCAACTAGCGTTGCCGCCTTGGACGCCAACGCTCAGCCTCTGCAGCAGGAAATCTGTAAACCGCCGCTCTCCTGTCACTGCTGTTATCCGCCGACCTATTTCGTGCATTAGGCCTGCCGCTTCTTCGCCCAACGCACCAAGCGTTTCCACTGCGACCGGCACAAAATTGTAGATCGACGTCAGGCAGGCGTATTTGCTGCGTTTCCTTGCGTCTCCTCCATTCAATACCGCTCCAGAAGCAGTTCTAAATTAAAAGATTTAAATCTATTAATTATTTAGATCTTAAAAATCTAAATTTAGATTTTATAAAAATCTAAACGTTGAAAGTTTTAGACTTTATAAAAGTTAAATATTCTATAAAAAATGATTTGGAGCTGGATCAAAGAGTGGAAGATAATTTTATTTAATATTTCGCTAACCTATTTTAGCATCTTCAGAAATTTACAAAGCTTTTTTAAATTTTAATGAATTATTAAAGTAAAAAAACACAATTCATATATATTTTCGTCTTTTTTGACTTTTTCGACCCCCAGCCAAGTATAGGGTCCCAATCGAGTTTCCTTTCTTTTTGCAGGATTCGATTGAGATTTCTTTGGTTGGCTGTCGAGAATAAGAATTTTAAACAAAAATTCAAAATAATAAAATGCTATAATTCAATTCTAAAATAAAAATTCAAAATCATCATAAAAAACAAAATTTGGATAAAATTGATATTACAAATAAAAAAATATTTTATTAATTAATATTTTAATTTTAAATTATTTGAACAATGACAAATCAAATCAGCTAACTGAGTCTACGTATTTAATATAATTATAAAATAAACAAAACATAATAATGCTAAATCAAAATTTAATAATTAAATAATAAAATTAATAATTGTTTTTAGATTTTCTATAATTTAAATCAAGTTAAAAAAATGAAATTTAAAATAAACGTCATTTTTATGAATTGACTAATAAATAACAGACGTTGTATCAGAATAAGAATTAGAGGTCATCAGGAGGAACTGCTATGCTATCAGGTTTCGGCCCCTAACTCCTCTACCCAACATAGCAGCGGGGCCAAATACATGCTAATGATGTATTTCCTCTGAAATAACTATCTAGTATCTTATTCTAATACAAAGTATATTATTTATTATCCATCCATAAAAATTTGCCACTTAAGAGTTTAAATTTATTCTTTATATTCTAAAAAATTAAAATAAAATACATTTAATTATATTTTTTTAATTTCTCTAATTTCTCTGACAAAGCACTTGTAGGCAAGCGCAATACATCCAAATTTAAAAAATAATCAAACAAATTTCAAAAAAGATAAACAAAAAATTATTCAAAACATTTGATTTTTAAATTGTATTCAATTTCATTCATAAAAAATTTATTTATTAAAATTAATAATCGTTTTAAAAATATATATCGTTGCTCTGTGGGGCGATTGTTTGAGTAGAAGTACAATCCGCTCAATACAAACGCATTGAGCACAATTACACATCTACCCAAACCGAAATTTAATCGTCTCGCCCTCTCAAACATACATAGCCCTTTTCTAACTAATTTAAAGCACCTAGCCATATCTTACCTATGATGCAAACTTGGTTCGAAGACGGATCCTAGAATGCGCACCCGACGCTTTCGATTTCATGGAAGAGAATCGAGGAGATGAGCGTGCTTTCCAGGACGCCGAAATCTGTAATGAACAAAATTACTCTTCGTTGGGTTTAAATATATGCCAAACTTCGCTAAGCGATGAGCAACAATGTACATTACAGACATCATTCGCACTTCAAACCTTGCATTCGACAGAGTATTTCTCTTAAATGCGATCGAGATGTCGTCCGCATAAATGATGGCGTGGGTGTTCCTATCCAAAAGACCCTCCAGAACTCCCCTCGTCACTATCATATAAATGATAGGAGACAGAGGTGAGCCCTGGGGAAGTCCTTTGTTGAGATTATAGTACTTACCCCGTCATCATCCAAGTAGAAAGTTATTGCTTTCAAAATACTAAGGACACGATGCAACATATTACTCGGTATACCATCACTGGTTAACGTTGATTTTATTGCATCATGCCCTAAGTTGTCGAAGGAGGCCGACGCATCCAGCGAATAGTGGACTGCAGGTCGTCTATCGCTGGTGAGAAAACTCTGCATGCACCTTACTGCCTTAACAGGTCCCCTTCCTCTACGAAATCCTTGAATGTGGTCTCCCAACATATCACGATCTTCGTAAAATCGGGAAAGTTTCCTCGCAAGAGCTCTCTCTGTTATGATATTATAAACTAATATTCTTGTTCATTAACTATCTTTATAGATTGTGTTGAATAAAACCACATTTTGGTGTTCACAACAATTTATTCAGCACAAATGACGTCTGCGACAGACACAACGATCGATCAATCGATTCTATCAGAGTCAACTAGTCAAGTCAACAACATCCGGCTCGAAAGATTCGACATAGCGGTGGAGGACAGTGATAGTTAAAAGAAATTCAAGCTCTGGAAGTGAAATTTCAAATACTACTTAACAACGTCTCGCGGGAATAACAAGTTGGAACTCTTGATAATGCATGTTGGTCCACGAGTGTACGAACTAATCGAAGACAGCGACAACTATGAATATGCGATGGGGACTGAAGTCGCTATACATCAAGACACCGAATGAAATACTAGCGCGACATTTGCTCTCTCTATTCGAGCTGAATGAAATAACGAGGATATTGACTCGTTTGTATAGTCACTACACTCACTTTCAAGGGAATGTCATTTCAAAGCAGTCACTGCCGAGGAAGCAAGAAAAGATTTTGTTCGAGACGCTTTCTTGCTTCCGATTCCGTTCGTCAACGATTACTCGATTTCAAGCAATTAGACCTGGTACGAGCAGTAAATGTCGCCAAGTCATTAACTACTGCACAGCAAAGCATGACGCTGTAACTCCGAGATCGGGAGGAATTTAAATTTCAAGAGAATGTCGCAACCGTTAGATATTATAATAAATCAAACTGTCCAAAGACCGAAACTACAAGAGAAGATAAAACTACGGAAGCTGAATATGCGAATCGAATCGGTGTACTATCGAAATCAAATACAAAACAACGATGATATTTCTGTGGAAGTTTAAGACACTCGAGATTGAATTGTCCGGCAAAAGATGTCGTCTGTAGAAAATGTCATAAGGTCGGTCATTACGTTCGAGTATGTAGATCCTCCAAGCAAAACGCTGAATCTTCATCCGCCGTTTTATTGTCAACGATCAACACGAAAAATGATTCACAATTAAAAACCACTTTATCGATCAACGGACTATTGATAAAAGCCCTCATTGATACAGGAAGTTCCCTAAATTTCTTAGATGCTGACATTGCACGGACTCTTTCAGTAAGAATCATTCCGGCGGATATTGAGGTTATACTTGCAGCAAGTAAAACGCAGAAGGTTACTGGGAAATGCACACTAAATTTCATTTTCAAAACCCAACGCTACGACTACGTTCAATTTTTCGTACTCCCCAATCTGTTCACGAACGCTATTTTGGGTTTGCCATGTTTGCGATCACACAGCAACCTATTAATCAATTTCGGTATACCGATTCCTGATGTAAAAATATTTGCAGCATCAGTATAACACATTAAAACGCCACTGATGTTCAGAAACCTCAGTAATAACGTTCACCCAATCACCACAAAAAGCAGACAATTTAATAAAGATGATCAGCTGTCTATTCGAAACGAAATAAACCGAATGTTATCAAAAAAGGTAATTGAAGAGAGCACGTCCCCATAGAGAGCTCAAGTAGTTATTGTATCCCGTCCAAACGGGCGCAAACGCCTGGTCGTTGATTTTTCCCGTACCTTTAATCGATTTACTCTCCTCGATGCGTACCCGCTTCCTAAAATCAGTGAACTAGTGAATGAAATCGCGAAAAATAAATATTACTCACAAATTGACTTGAAGGAAGCGTACTATCAAATCGACATCAATCCTTCTGAGAGACATATGACCGCCTTTGAAGCCGCGGGGAACCTATATCAGTTCAGAAAAATTCCAATGGGGATCACCAATGGTGTTTCGGGATTCCAAAGATACATAAACAAATTCATTGAAGTTAACAATCTTCAGAAAGTGTACTCTTACCTAGATGACATTATTGTATGTGGAATTACAAAAGATGAACATTACAATAATCTGAAACAATTCAAAGAAGCTATTGCTAACTATTCGCTTGAAACCAACACTGACAAATGTCAATACGGTGTACAGTGTATACGCACACATGGCTATAAGATACAACATGGAATACTCAAACCGGATCCCTCTCGACTATTAGATGTTTATAACCTCAAGATACCCACTGATAAACCTTCTCTTCAAAGACTAATGGGCTTTTTTGCTTATTATAGCAAATGGATAAAACAATTTTCCGCAAAGATATCCGCACTTACCACGCCAAATATCGAGTTCCTCTTGAAGTACATAGCAGTAAAGGAGATTGAGAAAATCAAGAAAGACATTATTAATGCTACTATTAATGTTATTGACGAGACCATTCCATTTACACTCGAAACAGACGCTTTAAATACCGCAATTGGGGCAACCCTACTGCAAAACAAACGACCGGTGGCATTTTTCTCCCGAACTCTTAATCAATACGAGAGGAAACATCACATTATAGAGAAAGAGGCATGCGCCATTGTTGAAGCTATTCGACATTGGAAGCATTATCTTGCGCCACGTCTGTTTATATTGATTACTGATCAAAAGTCAGTTTCGTTCATGTTTGATTGGAAACGAGCTGGGAAAATTAAGAACGAGAAACTTACTCGATGGAGTATGGAACTAACCAACTACAAATATGACATACACTATCGATCCGGCAATGGGAATTATTCAGCTGATATCATGTCACGCGATGTTTGTGCAGTCCTGCGGAGTAATGACTCGGTCAGAACAATACATGAAAAAACTAATGCATCCAGGAGTTTCACGTATGATGCATTACATAAGGACCCAGAACTTGCCCTACTCTACCAACGATGTTCGTCAAATGATCACGTCGTGTAAGGTATGTTGTAAAATAAAACCCAGATTTTTTACAAATGAAGTCGATCTTCACCTTATCAAATTTATGTCACCAATGGACCAAGTCTTTCTATAGACTTCAAAGGCCCGCTTCCGAAGTCTAGCAATGGGTCAACATATCTATTTACTATGATTGACGAATTTAGTAGATACCCATTCGGTTTTGCGGTTCGAGATGTCTCAGCTCAAACTGTTCAAAGATGTTTAAGTCAAGTTTTTTCTCTATGCGGCTGCCCGTGCTATATACACTCAGACTGTGGTTCTGATTTTTTTTCTCGAGAATTAAAAGAATGGCTCCTGAGCATGGGGGTATCCAGCAGCCACACAACTCCATTTAGGCCTCAAGGCAATTCGCAATGTGAGAGGATGAATGGAACTTTATGGAAAACAATATTATTGGGTCTCGAAACGCGCGGGCTTAGTCTTGGAAAATGGGAGGAAGTATTACCATTTGCACTATCAGCAATCCGTGGCCTTCTCTGTACCGCTACAAACGCTACTCCATATCAACGATTTTTTACATTTACAAGAAACCTACCAAGCACTTAGAGCTTACCCGATTGGCTGACATCTAACATGGTGCTTGTAAAACGATTCAACAGATCTTCTAAGTACGATCCTATCGTAGATGAAGTTGAATTCCAATGTTGCCTATTCAACAATACGAGATGATTCCTTACGAATATCGTTTGTATCGGCACAGCATCTGACTCCCAGTGGAGAGATAAGAATAGGGCAACGTCAATCGTTTGATCAACCGATGCAGCATTACGAAATGATGAACTCAACTCAAAATCAAGATATTTAGGCGTTAAACGATACGATCGATACTAAACAAGATTTGCACATTGACTTACCAAATACGATTGACAACACTATTTCCGATTGTGGGGACCCACAGGAAATGAATAACTTTAGCAGAGTCAATGAGCTTGCGCTAAATCCAAACGAACAATTACGAAGATCTACGCGTCTCCGAAGAAAGCCAGCACGATACCATTAATGAAGATTTTTGAAGCTGGGAAGAATGTTATGATCTTATAAACTAATATTCTTGTTTATTAACTATCTTTATAGATTGTGTTGAATAAAACCACATTTTGGTGTTTACAACACTATCATATACCATAACAATATTATTAGATATTGTTATGGGTCTTGTGTCTTTAGCATTCGACACCCGTCTTCCCTTTGCAAGGAACATCACTTTTCCGACCGCAATATCACACCAAGATGTGAAAGGTTCTCCTAGCATCTTGGCAGCAATATCCATCCGAACCTTATCGACGACAAATTTGGTCGCAGCAACACATGCCGAATACCCGTTAGACAAAGTCTTTGGCACGACTGGCCACGCACTCAAAATGTCATCGGTAGTGATGCCCTCTTGTAAATTGTTGATGGTCGAAAACAAGAGTTCCATACGAATCTTTACCATTTTCCTCTCTGTCCATCCTTCAGCGTTGGCTAGGTGTTTATTTTCATTTCCATAAACCCTTAGAGGGTATCCACTTAGAGGCTGCTGCCCTCCAAGAACGGAAGGTGTTTCGCCTAATGGTTTGCAACCATTCCTTTGAAAAATTCTTGTAAGACAGCAACTTTTTAGCGTCTACCCTCTGCTTCAACTCTTGAATATCATTCTTGAGCAGAGCCATTTGAGCGATTCTCTGAGACGAAGGATTCGCATCCATTCGTAAACCCCAGAGAATACGTTTCAAATGAAGAGCTTAAGGAGTGTACTTGATGTTGGGCGGTCATTTAGTAGTTAAAAATTTATTTGCATTACTAAAAATTGCATTATTTAATATTAATAGACAATTTGATTCTTTTAATTTATTTGTAAAATTTGTCAAAAACGTCTAATCTAAAATATTCAAACAATCGAAAAAATTAAAATTATTATTTATTATAAAATTATTATTGCAAATACTAAAATTTATTATTTCATTAAAAGTATTTTTTTAAATAGTACAAAAAATATTTTTATTATTTAAATTTATCATTACTTCCCTTGTTGATTTATTAAAAGCTTGTATACCGGTCCGTGCTGGTTGGAATCTAATCTTGAAAACTAGTTCCTCCTTCCACGATTAATATACAAGCTTATGCCCATCAATAAAAGAATCTGGCAGCAAATTATACTGCCATTTAATTTTAAAATTTGTATTTTTGTTTTGCATATCAAAATCTAATGTGGAACAATATCCATTGCGACGACGGATAAATCTCCCTTCCGAAGTCCATATGACCTCCCATACTGGGGCGATTATGCTGCCCACCCGAGACCCACCGTCGTCGTTGAAATCTCCAAATAAAAATTGACCACCCAAATTGAAGATCTTCAACAGCATTGATCGAATCTCTCCTATCCTTTTTCGAACTCCAGCCCCCGGGCTTGATGTAACAATTTGCTACATAAACTAGGCGTCAAGAGATGAAAAACCGGAGGAGCTGGAATGAACCTACTTTGATAGTGCCATCCGATAGTAAAGATGCGCAAAAACGCTTCTTTACCACCGACACTAGGAAGAGTTCCATCCTGAGATCTTCTGCTGACACAAATGTGTCGCAGTCGTCGATCCGTCTGCTAAAAATCTTCAATTGATCGAGTGATCTTGATTCCTGTAAGAGAAACACATCTACCGGTATGACACTGAAATACTGTATCAGGTTCTTAACAGAACCTATATTCCAACTCATTAGGCAGATGTCTTCAAGCGAAGAATATTAAATTCTTCGTTTTTTCTTGCATTCGAAGCTTTGTGTCAGGATCTGCCCCTCCGACTCGACGCCACCTGAAGTGAATCAGGTAACCTCAGCATCTTTAGAGCAGTCCCTGGTACTTTAATCGAGGGACCCTCAGAATCAGTTGATACTACGGAACAATAGTCCATAGTATTGTCCTAATTCTGAGAGCCTTGTATGTGTGACAAATCATTGAAACGATTGAAAGTAGTCACCGAAATCATTGACTTGTCTTTCTCCTGTTTCAACGATTTGTATTTGCGTAATGTTGCTGCGTTCAACTCCGATTTGAATTTCTTCAAATCGGATTCATAATCTACAGCATCTCTTTTTAATTTTGCATTTTCCTGCCTTGAGGCAGCCATTTCTTTTTTAAGAGCAAGTACTCTCTGGATCAACATTGCTGCTTGTCCAGCATGTTGATACAGAGAGTGACTTTTGGCTGCTTTAAGGTAGGACGGAGCTTCCTCACAAGCCTTCTTGTTCTCACCGTCTACACATGCCAAGTAAGACTTGAACTCTGGACAAACGTGTGAGTATGCCTTGTGAGGTTGCCTACAGTTTGCACATATCTGTCTATTTTTATTTTCACATGTTTGTGCTTCGTGTTCTTCTCCGCAGTGGACGCAACGCGGTGACACTTCTCGACACATGTTTGAAAAATGTCCCCAGCGTTGACATCTATAACACTGCGGATACCGAAAGGCAGCATCGTCTTCGTCGAATATCTTTACAGATATTCGATGTCCGCAGATGCTGCCTCCATCTTCTTTCAATTTTTTTCAAACTACATATAGTTCCCTTCAAAAGAAAGGAACTATATGATTGATTGTATGATTTGCATGTTTTCAGAATTCTTACATTATATTGTTGTAAGAATTCTTCTTGTATCATTTCGAAAGAGTGTGGATCAAATAATCATCGGCATGGGGAGAATATATGTACGGCCAAAGGACAAAAATGCAGATTCTGCGGATCAATGAATCATTTCGAAAGAGTCTGCTTAAAAAACCTAAACGCACAAACATTAGGAATATTGAATACAACGAAGAGTATGAAGAGCAATCAGTTTCCTCGAACGAAGACTAACAAGCGAAATACATATTTCAAATCAAGAGCAATGATATGATTCAGAAAAATATCTCAATTGACGACGTAGCAATATCAATGCGCATTCATTCCGGAGCCAACGTGAACATAATCGACACAGACGCCTTCAACTTCTTGGTTACGAAACACTCTTACATTCAACTTGGTATATCAACATCGAGACTAAAAGCATACGGCAACACACTTATTAAAATCAAAGGATAGTTTGAATCAATACTAACTTACGGCAACACAAAAACACCTCAGATACTATTAGTGGTAATATCCTTGGTAAGAGAGCGTGTACCGAACTAGGTCTAATATCAATCCTATCTATTTTACACATACATCAACAAAGTATTCCTGAATCAACACAATAAATGCTAGACATGTATATCCCAAAGCTGAAAAGAATGGGACTTGTGAAAGGGTATACAGTCAAACTCGACTTTGACCCAGAAGTCAAACCCGTTATGCAAACTTTACATCGTACACCATTCCATCTACGAAAAGCAGTCGAAGCTAAGATTCAACAAATGATACAATACGACATAATCGAAGAAGTTACTGGGCCTTGCGAATGGACCTCGCCGGTAGTAGCAGTACCGAAACCAAACGGATATATACGCATATGTGCTGATCTTAAAACAACAAATATGGCAATTCGACATAATCGATATTCAATTCCTACAGTTAAGCAGCTTCTGTCAGATATAAATCAAGCTCGAGTATTCTCTAAAATAGATCTAAATCATATTACCATCAAATTCCATCAAACCCTGAATCGAGAGATATTACAACATTCATTTGCGAAGCAGGCCTATTTCGATATAAAACACTCGTAATGGGAGTCAAATCTGCAGCAGAAGAAGCACAAAATATACTACATCAAATTCTACACAAATGCAAAAACTGTAAAAACGAGGCGGATGATTTTATTGTCTGGGGCAGCACAACAACGGAACACAATACAGCCCTTGAGGAAGTGCTTAAATAGCTGTTGAAATATAATTTGTCAATAGCCGACGAAAAATACAGTTTTCATCAAAGTGAAATTGAATTTCACGAGTTTATAATCAGCGGGAAGGGAATACGGCCATTGCAATCCAAAATAAAAGCAGTACAACATTTTCAACCACCCACATCTATACAAGAAGTACGTAGTTTCCTAGGAATTGTAAACTATCTGGGAATATTTATCCAAAATCTTGCAACTATTAGCGAACCTCTTCGCATCTTAACAAGAGAGACAAACAAATGGGTTTGGTCAGAAAAAGAAAATCAATGTTTTCAACAAATCAAGGCTTTAATAGGCAATGTAAATACACTAGCACATTTCGACCCTAATGCAGCTACACATCTCATAACTGATGGAAGTTCCATAGGCTTAGGCGCCATATTATTCCAACAGTCTTCATATGGCTTCAGACCTGTAAGCTATGCATCTCGCAGTCTAACACAAACAGAGCAGCGTTATTATCAATTAGAGAAGGAAGCACTTGCACTCATATGGGCATGCGAAAAATTTCACCTCTACCTTTACGGCAGCGAATTCACAATACATACCTATCATCGAGCACTATTAACAATATTGAAAGGGAAAACCACTTTCTAGAATACTTAGATGGGCTCTGTGATTACAACAATATAATTATTAGCTCGAACACATAAGCGGCAAGGACAATCCGGGAGACATCATGTCAAGACAACCATTACCATTCACGGCATACACATCGAAAGAAGAAACGTGGGCGGAGGGATTTATCAATCAAGTTATTGCAAATCACATACCAAAGTCAATCACATTATCTGAATTAGCACACACTTCCCTCGGAGATCAGACGTTTCAAACACTACAACAAGCAATCGAAGGAAACACGAATTGGTCTGATTCAGTCATAAAGGAATACACACGCATACAAGATGAGCTGACAACAAAGAAGGGACTCATAATCAGAGACGCAAGGATCGTCATACCAGAATGTATGCGATCACGCGTATTAAACCTTGCTCACGAGACACACTTGTGAATAGTAAAACGAAAAGCCTGCTACGGAGTAAGGTATGGTGGCCTCATATAGAGAAAGACGTAGGAAAAAACAATAAAATCATGTCTTACATGCGCATGCATTGACACACAATGTATACGGACTCCTATAACCATGTCTAGTATACCAGATCCGTGGGAGATCATACACACGGACATATGCGGCTATTTCGCTAGTGGAGAGTACATAATTGCCCTTATGGATTCCGGATCCAGATGGCCCATAATCCGAATAACAAAGTCTATATATTCAATGATAGTATCGGAGTTTGTCGAAGAATGTATATGCACCTTTCGAGCTCTAATAGAAATAGTAACTGATAATGGACCCCAATTTATCTCTCCGGAATTTAAACAAATGTACAACGAATGGGGAATTAGGCAAAGATACATAACCCCTTACCATCCTGCGGCCAACGGGGAAATTGAAAGATTTTTCAGATCCACTAAAAAAGTGATACAATCAGCTCATCTCGAGAATAAGAATTGGAGACGAGTCCTACACAAATACCTATTACAATACCGAAATAGTTATCACGTGGTTACCGGCGCTTCACCAGCACAATTGCTCATTGGTAGAGAACTACATACAAAATTACCAACAATTTGTCGATAGAACAAAAGGACAAAACGATATAATGAAGCTGCAAGAAGAGATCGAATGGTAAAACAGAAATTGGAAATCAGATCTAACCAAACATCAAAAGCCCGGCCACATTCACTCAACGTCAATGATGAGGAACTAGTAAAACAACAGCGCGAGAGTAAAGTAATTCCGATGTATGCACCAGAAATATGGAAGACTGAGAACATATTCGGAAATACTGTAATACTTCATAGACAAGGTCGGAAACTCAGACGTCATGTCGAACATCTACGGAAAATAGAAAGGAATTCGAGATTATTCGACCTCCCACTAAGAATAATCTATTTTGAAACGATAGTAATGAACCTGACATTTCATCGAGAAGATATAATACGTATCCACGCAAAGACCCAGAATTAAACCCAGAAGTAAAATTGAACGTTCTGACTCAGCAACACACCGAATGAACAAATGACAATGAGAAACCAATAACACCGGAAAGACAGAACAATGAGACCAATGGATCAATTTATGTATATACGCATAAAAACGAGATACCTTAAAGGATTCGAAGGAAACCCGCGAGGTTTCTTTGGCGTCTAAAGATTAATAGCAGACATACACTAAACATATGTGGTGCTTTTAAATGTACATTAAAATCACTTTCGGTTTATATAAATAAAATACTTAAAGTAATTAAAGCACACTCCAAAAAATATTGTAGGATAATCGAAATTAATACTGGTATAAAACACTATTTAAGTATTAATTCTACAAAAAAAATTTAGAACTTTCAAAAGGAATAAATTTTCAAAATATAAATACGAACGATTTTATTACGCTTTATACAAATCTAGTTTGAGTAGATATTAAAGATGCATTAGAAAAATTAATTAATCTTATATTTGGAAAAAGAGATACATATATATGTTACAATTAGACCAATTTTTCATTCTTTTCTAGTTTTTAACTTTAAGTTTATATGAGTAATTAATGTGTAGATTAGCAGAAATTTGATGTTGACTACAACTCATTGATCATAATTGATACTGTACTACATTTAAGATAAATATAAATACATATTTCATTATATTTCATTATATACATATTTCATTATATTTCAAAATATAAATACATACGATTTTAGTACTCTTTATACAAATCTAGGTTTAGTAGATATTAAAGAAGCGTTAGAAAAATTAATTAATCTTATATTTGGAAAAAGATACATATATATGTTATATTAATTATAACGCCTATCTAACAAACATTAAACCATCAAGTAAATATAAATATATGGATAAAATTGAATTAATGCAAGCCTTAAATATTTTAATAAATCAAAATTATTTAAAGGTAGGGACATATATATTTAGACAAATAAAAGGTATTCAAATGGGAGGTAATAGTAGCCCAATTTTAGCTGACTTATTTTTAAGCTTTATAGAATATGAATTTGTTCATAATTGTTAAAAACATAAATCTAAATTATATAAAGATATGAAATATATTTTTCGATATATTGATGATATATGTGTATTTAATTCTAATAATTTTTATTCAATAAGCGAACAAATTTTATCCAGATAGCTTTATTCTTAATAAAACCAATATTGATGATAAATAAGGTATTTCTTTAGAAATAAACATTAAATTAATAATGTAAATATAAGAAGTTTCCACATTTTAATATTTAAATCTTATTTGAAGTTAAAGGTTATATTTAAGATTTGACTTAGAAATACAAATTACCAGAAATTTATGAATAAATAAAGATTTTGTTAACAAAACAACGACTAACTATCTAGAAAAGCATACAAGTTAGAAAAACATAGATCAAGGAGCATATTTCTTTCGTCTTTCATTGTTCTATAGAAAAGCGTAACAAGTTAGAAAAACAGAGATCAAGGAGCATATTTCTTTCGTCTTTCATTGTTCTATAGAAAAGTATAACAAGTTAGAAAAACAGAAATCAAGGAACGTATTGTTCGTATTAGGACTTTACTTTAATCTTCTACTTATTCTCAAGGCGGACTATGTTTGGTAATCTTGAAATGAGGAATTTGTGAAACCTTAGTCTTTGGTCTGAAGGACGTCCACTAGAGAAGAAGACTAGTCCTGAGATAGTTCAAGTACCCACAAATGCGCACTTGGATTTTCCAATTCAATGAGACATGTTTAGCCTGTTTTAGAGCCCACCTAGCTATCTTCAGGATACGTTTAAGTCTATCCAGGTTAGCTTTCTCAACGTAATGATAAATTCCAGATATTTTACTCGAATCGTGAAGATGGAGAGTGGTTGAGGCTGCAAAATTGAAGAGAGTGCTGAGAGTTCTAGTCTCTATAGCTTCTGTTACTATGCAGGGGTGCAATGAAAGACGACCACCTGCGATTTATTTGCGTTTAACATAAGATTGGATAGGGTAACATATCTTTTAATCTCATATAGAAACGGCTGAAGTCCGGAGACTACATCTTTACACCTGCGTCCAGAAAACAAGGCTGTGGTATCATCAGTGTATACTAGATATGTTGATCACGTTTAAAAGTCTTGGAAAGAACCATGGAGCTAGCAAGATATTAAATAGGATAAAGTAGGGAACCTCGAGGCACACCAGTGATAGGGTAGAACTTATGTGCATCAGGGTCGTCTTCATAGTAAAACCACTTAATGTACAAAATATCTCAACCCTGTTTACAATTCTCGCAGACAGCCTGAGGGGCCTGATAGAGGAGATAACGAACATAATAGAGATGCGGTCAAATGCAGCAGAAAAGTCAAGAAAAACAGCCACAGCAAGCTGATGACTGTTATCCTGACAAAATTGATGCACTTCATAAATTGCTGAATAAACCGAGAGCCCCTTGACAAACCCATGAGAAGTAAGTGGGATATAGTTGCGCCTACTTAAATGGTCGCGGATTGTACGAACAATCGATCGTCATAGATTGATATGATGAAATTTTGAATCGAAATAATATACTTCGGCGAATATTGATGCCGGCTACATCGGATGGTGCGGCTAAAAGCATTGTGACCTCACTTCTCTTCTTTAATTGACTGTCAAAAGCTGGCAAACTCGAGAAGAGAGTGGAACGACGAAATTTGAGGTGCCGTAAGTAGGCCCCAGGAGTTAAGGATATCCTTAACAGATAAGTCACTGCTCCTGAAGTCACCCCAAGGTGGGATTAGTTAAGGTAAAGGCGTGACTTCATAATTATGCAGGGCTAGTGACTCCTCCAAAACTTTATCTAGGCCTACGCTACTGATCCACCCTGATGCCCTCTCACGCCAGCAGACAAATTTCTCGTTCTTGAATATTTTCCAGAAAGAAGCCTGAGAGGGACTAAGACGAGCAATACTTGTCATGTCCCAACTCAGCTGAAGCTTATATCTAGAACTCCAGTATTAATTCGAGAGAACATGCCTGAAGGAAACTGAGAGATTGGGAATGTGTAGCATGTTAGCTATAACCTTGATTTTTGTTGGAGCGGGACTGTAAATGCAACCTTTGCAGGTAGTCGAAACGATTCCGGTAGCTTGTGAAGAGAGGTAAGAATTAAATTCGGTAAAACTCTCATTCCTTATCATATGGTAAAGTTGGATAGATGCCTGAAAGAAGGCCACTCTAATATATGCGTATTAGGTCATGAGAGGTGGTCAGTTGTTGGCGCGACTGCTCAGTGCAGATGGGTTTTAACAACCACGTTCTATGTAGAAGTAAAATGTCGAGGAGTGAGTTTGTTGTTGAGCAATAAAATCGGTGGTTTGTGAATAAGATAATCGTTCCTGGCTCTGCGGAGTAATCCAACGACCAGTTCTGTCGTTGAAGTCACCGAGCGACATGTCGTAGCCGCTACCTAAAATTCATTCCAGGAGGTCACGATTTTTGTGAATCTCCCCCGATCGGATGTAGACATTGGCTATGCTAATGTGTTTATTGTACTTGACAAGTGATATAGCTAATCAAGAAATGGCTGGACGAGTAGTTTAATAAAATGGAGGATCTTAAGGAGCATTTAACTAAGGTTCGAAAACTGGAGACGAAGATGAATGTAGAGGGATTATAAAAGGAGTGAAGTGTGCATAGATATGCTTAGGAATAAATCGAGTAATGTCCTGGGGTATATGGATACACCGCCTCTCCTGAAGGACTATAACATCTGCATCTCTACCAGATAGAAGCCTAAATGCAGAAAAATCTCCCGAATTCCACTGAATAATATTCAGTCAAAAAAGCCCTTGAGTACTTCCCATTGCGTTAATGTGACCGGAGTAAGACGCCATTCACGACCGACAAGATTCTTAACCAGGTTCTCCAACCGAACCGTAGATTCTTGATGTTTCTCTTCTAAGAACATTAGTATTTCAACATCATATATTCGGTCTTTTTTTTAACAGTCGAGGCAGCTGCCGCAAAACTATCAGGTTTAAGCTTTGCGTACCTATGATGCTTTTAGTAGTTCTTGAAGAATGAGCATTTCTCAGACCGTTCGGGGTGATCTCCCTCGCGGTTAGAGCAGCAAGGTTTACTCTCACATTTAATCGGATGGGTAGTAGATAAGCCGCATACCCCGCATTTATGGGGCAAGGAGCATCCCCCGGACCAATGCATCCACTGCTGGCAATTGTTGCAGCGGCTGTTCGTTAATGTGTCAGTCTCCATAATTGAGAATTTGAAGTTGCACCCCATAAAGGGGTTACATGGTAAAATCGTTAGACTCTAAGCTACATCTACCTAGGCGTTGCAAAACGCCACCGGGATTGGGAAGCCTTTATTATTTTTAATGAAGCTTAAGTTTGATATTTTGTATTCATTTTCTAGATTGACTATATCTTCATCCGAGATGAAGACCAGTATGTTATTAATTTTCAATAGGTCCAGATGAGATTGAAGCTAAATCTAGATGCTTAATTTTGAAATATTCTATATAGGAATTAACCAAATCAGGCGTCGTAAAGGAAATTTTGATTCCCGCTTCGTAATATTATATTGTATTAAACAAATTTCGTTTTTTTGTATAGGTTTGCTAATTCTCTCAAGAAGATATTGAACAGATTATTTATCTCAAGGGGAGCTAGAAGCTTAATAATTGATTGACAGACTTTGGTACCGGGGAAGTTCCTTCCAGAATATTTTTACTTAATTGCTTTGCTTCATTGTCAGGAAAACTCGATTTTTTAGAATATTTGAACGCGCCGTAATCGCTAACGTGATCTTTAGCGCTCCGTAATCGTTAACGTGATCTTTAATGCTCCGTGGTCGTTGAATTTGTTGTTTATTGCGGTTAATTTGTTAATGTAAAAGACCGCCTTGGTCTATCTAAAAAAGAACAATGTTCTGTCGCTCAGGACCGCGATGTCTAGAGTAGTTTGGTTTGTGCAGTTCCTCCACCACTTGACACCCTGACCAGTGGTTGACATAGAAATAAATCTTGTAACTTTAAACTTAATATAGGAGACTTTTTAATGCGATCTAATTTAAGTAAATATTTTTTTTCAAGTAGGTAGGTATAATAAAAAGATAGTAAAAATATTGGAAAGATGATATTTGACAAAATTAAAAGGAAAATTACAAAACACACAATTATAAAAGGAAAGATCGAATTAATAAATATAGGAAATCACAACTTACTAAATTAAAGCATAACTATATAATAACAACTATTGAAAAGCTAGTAATAACTTTGTCTTCATATGTAAAAAGCTTTATTATGATATACTAATGAAATAAGTAAATTATAATGATTTAAATGTAAATCCAATATATGAACGTAGTGAGTTGAGTTTAGAAACAATTATTACAAGTCACTGTTCTATAATGGATAAAAAGGGTATAAAGGTTAAATCAGATAATAAAACTATACCCATATTATATTGGAATCTAAAATTACAAAAATCCGATAGAACCTACGTTCATATGTGGTGCGTTTAAATGTACATTAAAACCACTTTCTGTCTATATGAATAAAATACTTAAATAATAATACTTTAAATATAATTATTTAAAAGGAACGATCAAATTAATAAAGATATGTATACAGAACTTACTAAATTAAAGGATAACTATATAATAACAACTATTGATAAAGCTAGTAATAACTTTGTCTTCATATGCAAAAGGCTTTATTATGATATACTAATGAAAGAAGTTAATTATAATGATTTAAATATAAACACAACATTTGAATGTAGTGTTTTAAGTTTATAAACAATTATTACAAGTCATTGTTCTATAATGTATAAAAAGGGTATAAAGGTTGAATCAGATAATAAAACTATACCTATATTATATTGGGATCCAAAATTACATAACAATCCAATAAATCGGATCAAGTAAATGATCAGATGATTAATGTGATTACATAATGTGATTAATGTGATAAATCAATTGTACCTTCACGCCAGATGTAGTAGTCTCATAAATTTGCATTATTTAAAATATTATGTTAGGTACTAAAACTAGCATTATTATATTAAATATTAAAACTAGCATTGGAATCTATATTGATAAAGCTAGTAATAACTTTGTATTCATATGCAAAAAAGCCTTATTATAGTGTTCATAAGCTTTTCTTCGTCGATATCAGTTGCGGAAACAACGGATTTATAGTTTTCGAAATCTTCAGCTGCGGAAGTTACAAACTATCTTAATCGAGTTTTCAAAAGTGATTAAAGTGGTTTCACCATTACGTTAACTTGTCGGTGATAAATACTTTCCAGTTTAAGATAATTTATTACTATTTCCGAAAATAAATTGTTTAATAATAATCTTTTTCAAGTTAAACTGATAAAACTTCAATATTCTGTTTATTCAAAGGAACAAAAAAATAACTTTTCTATTTTGGAATTTAGAAACAGGATCAGCAAACACAAATTTATTTTTATACTTCGTTAGCTGGTGTCGTCATCATCATAAATAAAGAGTACAATTTGTTCAGCAACTACAGTTAAAAAAAATTAGTTGATCCTTTCGTCCAAAACCTAACAATTTTTTTATTAATATCTACTAATTCAAAATTCAAATAAGCAATGAGTGTATTTATCTGAAGTATCCGTTCATCATGAATCCATACGAAATTTTTTGTTTAAATGAAATTGACAATGTGTGTCATTTCAGATGAAAAACCTGGTCAAAATTAGAGTTAATAAAAGTTTAGAATCGTTGCTTGCTGAGTTTGTGGAGAGCTGTACTGCCGAAATACTGATAGAATACACTGACGATAACGAATTCATATTTCCCAATGTGATTTCATTTACACCAATTGGTACGAATTACATTAATCAAAGTGATTGTCCCATATATCAGTGTATGATATTTTCAAATATCGATACCTTTAGAAACTACAGTACACTGTTACACTGTAATGACCCTGACGTTAGAACAGGCATAATTATATTAGATGATGATAAATTCTACGAAGAAGGAACTAATTTTCAGATTAGTTACAATGGATCGAATTATACCAGTGTTAGGTTTATAAAAACCACGGATGGACTCAATGATCATTTAAAGCGAATATGTAAATCTGTTTTAAGTATGCACACTAGAAGTACTCGTCAAAAGGGATTTGATCTTCTCGAATTTGACATTGAAACACTGAAGTATAAGAAAAAAGTATTACTTGATGAATGTAGTGACGATTGTCCAAAATCGATAAATACACTCTGGCGATATTGTCTATGTGAATTTCCTCAGTCAAGCATTGAAATAGCAGACGCAATTCTGAAAGAGTATCCGTGTCCAAGTAATCTTTTGCATGCATACACAAAATGTTCATCTGATGATGAAGCAATTAATTTATTAGCCAACATCAAGATTCCTAGAGGTTACGGGCCAGCGGAATTGAATACTAAGCTAGGTTTAGAACTGTCAAGAAAGATATACACATTTCTAACAACAAATGTAGGTGACACTGTTCTTTAAGGAAATACTGATGTATACAACGAGTTTATGACTGTATATATGCTCACATGTCCTCTTTATTATTCAAATATATTTTATCAACTGCTCTTATTATAGATTTGAAGCATAAATTTTTATTTGATTAAGCTATAGGATCAATAATATATCTTTTATATATTAGATTTATAAATCAAGTAGTAAGATTTTAATGGAATAAAGTAGAAAGCATTTATTTTACCGTTTATACATCTTCTAGTATCATCCTCAAAAGCGACTTTATTTTTCTAAAATATTTTACTAAATATTTATCTTGTTTAATCACATTTATTTTCGTTTAATCAAAATTAATGTGTCTGGAAAATGTAATTATTGCAATCATTATTTAGTTTTTTAGTATTATCTTGACGAAAATATTCAAACCGTTAATTATCACGATGATTGACTATTATCAAAAACATATCATCTGTAAAATGTATAAATCAAATCAGCTAACTGAGTCTACGTATTTAATATTATTATAAAATTAAAAAATAATAATGCTAAATCAAAATTAAATAATTAAATTATGAATATTAATAAATAATTGTTATAAGATAATAAATACCTAATAAAAAATGATATTTTTTAAGTTATGAATTATCTTTACTATTAAGAGAGTTCTTATATACGAAATAATCAACTTTGCTTTTTAGTATTACACACTAACAGGAAAAATTAAACCTCATGCTTTGTAACAACCTTCGTCGGGATGCTTTACCCGGAATGCGCCTAGTACAGACGCCTAGCCCTCAATGGGGTGTTTTGACCTTAGTCTACTCGTCACTACAGAGTGGTATCATCAGTGTGACCTTATATCTACACAACTTCGTCATTACTTGATCCTCAGTAAATCTCGGAAAGAAAATCGCAAAGTACACGTTTCTCCGCCGGTTACCAGACCTACGTCTGGTACGGATTGTATAAAAGTGGCTTCACGGGACAGCACAGGATAGGCGCATTCTATAAAGCAACACTCTGTGGTAGGCGCATTGCGGGTTAAGCTTCCGGACGTGTGTTGCTGAACAAGCTACACAGGCTTGTTCAATGGTAGCCAAAGCGCGAACATAAGCCAGTATAAAGTTCGTATATTAAATGAGTTTCGAGTTAATTATAGTCACTATAACTATTTAAATCAATATAGATGTGGTTATAATTTTAGAATAACGTATTAAAATTTTAGTAAATAAAAACGTAGTTAATGATAAGAAATTATTTGTGAAATATCTTATTGCTGAACCAATAAGAGATTCTAAATGCATCATATTTTTTGTCACTGAAAATAAATACATTACGTCAAATAATCTACATAATTTTCACTAAACATTTAAATTAAAAACAAAAATCTTGAAAAGCTTTTATTGCTTAAAAAGTAATTGTTCTTTGATATTGACGGGAAACGACAAAGATTAATGGAGATTAATAATAGAGATTTAAGTTATTAAAGGGAATTTAAAAGCAATGAAGTGTACATATCAATCATTTATGTACATTTTGAGGTTTAATGTATGGTACTAAAAAAAGTCGATGTACAAGTCAGATTCGATAATATAATTAAACTAAGCTCTCACATTGCTTTAATATCAATACGCCTGCCATTTTTAAGCTGCAATCCAATCTGACGTTTGAATTATCTAACTTGATAAATACTTGATATAACTTTTCAAAGTTAAATCTAACTTGATATAACTTTTCACGTCGCCACTAATTTTAAACTGACTGTATTTTTACTAAAATCTATTTTACTTTACAAAAATGCTTGGAAAGCTTGAAGATCTGTTTGTTTTTATTAGACAAACTTATTCCATCAAACGATGTTTGGCTTTTATTCTATCAAAATATGTTTTAATGATTCTTACTTAAATTTATTCAGGATTGGGCTCAAGATAACCAGTGTCAAGTGTGCTTGGTCATGTAGCCAAGTTCAAATCAGCCAGATATCTGTTGTTAAGATGACTAGTCTAACCGATTTACTTGACCAACAAATGTATTTGTTGTAGCTGTATAACAATACATGAGTGGTTTTCTTAACCGAAAGCCACGATTTAATGATTTAATTGATTAAATTTGATTGGAACATTAAATTATTCCAATTTAATGATCAGAGTAAACCCAGGATCCCAATCTAAGATTGAGATCTTTAAATTTTCTTGAAAATCATCAAACTTTATTGAAAATTAGCAGAAAAATAAGTCTTATCAATAATACAATTTAGTATTTTAAGTAAGTTCAACAGAAAGGTGCGTCTACTACAAATTGGGTAGATCGCCCAATGTCTTAGTTCGACTCTAACTAAAATCATCTATAACTCAATAAAAACAAGGATATACATGAAATGAAAGGTATGTTTAAATGTGAACGTCCTCGAAAAAATGTAGTAAAAGTGTAGATGAGGGCAATAAATATCAAAGCAGCAATACACTATTAACGTACCCAAAAAGGTACTGGCTTTTACCTTATTTTTTTTCAGATTCAGATGCTTATTAGACATCCGAACGTGAACGGTGTTCAGATGTATTAGACACAAATGTATTTTTATTAGACATCTAAACGGGTCCACTGTATTTGGTTCTATCGAGGGCATCTTTGGCTTACTGCAGAGACCATTGATGACTTACCGGTCAGGCCAGGCAGTACCTGAGCTCGTAACTTACCGAGAACGCCGTAGTTTTGGCGTTTTGAGCATTTGGACAGCACATCAAAAATGTCAGATCTTTAAAAAATTTTAAAGATCTGACAGATGTGTCTTACAAAGTAATGAAATATTAGCATTACAGATTTTTTGAGTATACTGTTTCACATAAGTAGCGCTGTATAATTTAAACTATTACTTCGGTCTCAGTAGAAAATAAAGGTTGAATTATAAGAAAGTTTTATTGCTTTTAATTTAGAACTGCATAAGCACGGATTTAAATAAGGAATAGTAAAAATACTTGATATATTGAATGAACATAAGTTATTATAATTTCGCTTATAATTCAAATTTATTTACGTAAGACTGTAATACAGTCCTAAATTTTAATTTGTATTAAATTTGTATTAATTTATATTAAATGTCTAATATTAAGGATTAACTAAATATTGATTTAATCATTTAATCAATTTTTTCAAAAATCAGCGTAATATGAAATAAATGATTTAAACGATATTAGATAATTATGATATAATTATATTATTAGAATAAATATATTTTTTTATTTATTTATTCAAATTATCATTAATAAGCAATCCGATTAATCGCTTAATTGAAGATACCATCGTTAACAATCCAGTAAAATTAATGAAGTTAATTGTATCTAAAGAGATAAACTTTATAATGATTTTTAAATTTAATATGTCCTAAACTATTAAAGTTGTTGTAGTATTTTGCAGTTTAGTAAATGACATGTAATTTTAAATCAGGAAATACCTTCGAACAATAAGGTTTTGATTTGTATACTTCTAAAATATTTGTAAATTCTTTAAAATTACTTAACGATGTCATAAACGTTAACTTTCAAGACTTGAAATGTACTTTGTTATCGTAAAAACTTTAACTTAATAAATAATAATCAAGTTTATATCGTAACATTAACAAATTTAAATTTGCAAAAACAAACATATTTTTGCATGAGCATTAATGTATTCATATAATATTCAATATAATACATTAATTAATGAAATTTTAAGAATTGCAATAACAAGTAATGATTTTATATTTTTAAGAATTAATTAAAATTTAATTGAGGCATTCTTTGAACTAAAGTAAAAATTTTTACTTTCTATAAAAGTAAAATTAATCAACAAAAACAAAATATATAATCATCAAAATATTATTTAAAATACATTTTAAATAATTGGATATATTTATGGATGTATAAAAATAATATAATCTTTGTTAGAATAAGATATCACCCTAGAAAATTACATTACATCGAAATAAATATATCAATAGCATGAATTTTCTCAGACTGCTATGTTGGATCGAATAATTGACGACGATAAATAATATCTATCATATATTGCTACATCTAGCGTAATATTGCAATTTATATATTATGATCAATTTTATAAAAATTGGGTTATAAAGCATTCTTTACTCAAAAACCTTAATAATAGAAAAATGTAATATTAATATTTGTACCTTGTATGATATTTTAAAATAAAAAAATTGTACAATATACTATAAAATAATATACGATAAAATACTATAAGATATTTGAAAATATCATAAGTGAACTTTTTTAAATAAATAATATACATTGCATATTACACATTAAATAATTATAAAATATTATACATCAAATAATATATATCGTATTTTATTTATTAATTCATAAAAATTTAATTCTTTAAAACACTTATGTTAATCTTAAATATAAATATATTTATAATAAAATATTTGCATTTTAAAATATACAAAATGAGTAGACTCAACTCATTTGGTTTATCATATGTGATATGAATTATTAATAAAATATACATATATCTAAGCTATGTATGAATGTATAGTAAATAATATCATTTATGTGAAAATAAGTTATTAAGCCATATACATTAATTATATCAAAGTAAATATATCATAAGCACGTATTTGGCGATACTGTTATGTATTTGGTGATGCTGATATCGGGAACGAAACCTGATTACATTGCAGTTCCTCATGATTCTAATAAATTGTATGTTATATATAAGACAATTCATAAATTTTGAATTTTTAAATATCCTCATCTTATGTAATTATAAACTATAGGAAATATTTAGAATAAAATATTTAAATATTTAAATATACAAAATAAGATGTGAACTCATTTGATTAAACTCACTTGATTTGTCATATGTGATATGAATTATTAATAAAATATAAAGATCTCTAAGTTTTAAAAATTGAATGGAAATTGACTATTTTCGGAAAATTTATGTTTCTAAAATGTCTCATATATAATATATAATAAATTATATATAATATCAAATTGCCTTTTTTATAATATCAAATTGCCTTATTTGTACATAAAAACATAGTTATATTTATATATTTTAATGTTTTTCAAACACAAAACAGCTCTTAAAATGCTATCGGATAACATTTTAAAGGATAACATATTTTACATCATATAGGTAAAATATATAATATATATTATATTATATATTATATATAATATTATATAATATATAATATTATATAATATATAATATTTAATATCTCATATAAAAATGTAATAGATATTATATTATATTAATATATAATTTATATAATTTATATATCCTTTTAAATAAAATCAAAATGTCTGATAAAATTAAAAATAATTAACAAATTTAGTACTTTAATTTAGTATTTTAATAAAATGAAAAGATAGCGCTTTAAATAACGCTTTTAAACGCCATGACATTTATGTCATGACAAAATACGCAGTCTCAATTAATTGATCTGATTTGCTAAATGAATATATTTATTTTTATAAACAAAATGTAAAATATAAAATAAAACATAAATTATATTAATAAATATTTATTTATTAAATAAAAATCGCACAAATTTATTCATTACAAGAGAGAAGAAATGCAAAAACAAAGCGCTAAACAATACAATTATTTTTGCAGTAAACTATAAACATAAAAGAAATATTTATCTTAAACAGAAATTGATGATTTTTTGATAACGAAATTCAAGAACAACTTAGACTTTTATGATAAAAAATAAAAAAATATTTTTGACTAAGAGATAAAGATAATAAAGCGTTTTAAATGTAAATTCAAGAACATGTAAATTTTTTGTAAATTTATTTTAATAAGTTCGCTTTTTAGATTTGTATACGAATTTGTACTTTATCATTTAACTTAAGTATTTAAGCATTATGTCATTTACATAATAGATTAGCTTAATAATTCAATTTTATTTTGCAACATCAGTAAACTTTCAAGAAGTGAAATGTGCTGCTGTTGTCGCACAAAGCGAATGCTTTGTTCTACAACACAAAGCATTTGATAGATTTCGTCATTAAATTATCCTTAACTTGCGTGAACATCTGGGTAAACGCAGTGTCCTTAAGTTTATGTTATTTCGTTTGTTCAATAGAAGTTTTCGATCTATAAGAAAATAATTTGCATAAGACAAAATTTGACAATTTTGTAATGTAGGAGGCATTTAAATATTACTTCCCAGTAGTAGAGTTTCGGGTAGAGTAAGAAAGATTCTAACAAATTGTAATTCGAAACAGCTTATTTTCAAAATGAAATTATAAAATTGAATCAATATAAAATGGGAAGAAATTTCATAGGAAGTGTAATTTTTTTTATTTGTTTGTGGGCAGAGTTGGTATGCAATAACAACACTAAACGAGTCAATGTCGAAGGTTCAGTAAGTAGACGTTCTTTAACAATTTCAATTTAAAGAAACTTATTTTGATAAATTATTTAATTCGGTATTTTGAAGAAAGATCAACAAAACAAATTTATTTTTATATTTCACTAACTACTCAGGCATAATCAAAAACAGAACGTACAATTTGTTTAATAGCTGCTATTAAAATTGTTTTTATATTTAATTGTACAAATCGCCATTATTTTATTATGACATCGAGTTCATAACATGAATGTTGAAGGTTTCAATTTGCAAGGAAGTGAAGACAAAAAATAATAAAATTGCATCAATTCAATATTAAAATTATAATTTAACTTGAATTCTGAGTAATAAACAGAAATTTATTTATGCAGAAAGTAATATACAACAATGTATATCTACACAACTGGAGCAGCCAGCCTAGTAGATGTAGTGTTGAATCGTGATGCATACTCCTGAGTTCGAATCTGATCATCATCAGTGCATGGAGTAAGTAGATAATAAGGGTCAAAACGTGAAATGCAGGTCTGGGTTAGCAGCTGATGTGACCTACCCAGGCTAATTAGTAGCGTTAGCGTCCTGCTGTATCAATAATAGGTACTATACCTGTGAGGATAATATCGTGCCACATTCCGAACAATTAAAATTATACTTGAAACGTTTTAATAAAATTTAAGAGTTTGATTTACAGTAAAATTTATATAAATACAAATATAGCTTATCAAATATAATTTGAAATGGAAAGATTGTTTAAGTACTTTATTGTAATTGTTCAAGTAATTTATATATATTTATTTTGCTTATTTTTATTGTTTAATGCATTAATATTTTATTGTTTTATGCATTAATAAAATTAAAATTTTAGTATAGCAATAAATGCTGTCATATTAATGTCATAAAAATTCAGATTCTTCTGAATCTGCATTTAAAACATTACATTTTATTAAGAAAATAATATATAAATTAAATATATACTGTCCTTTCAAAAGCTTTATGGAAAAATGCCAAATTGCTCTTTAATAAACAAATAACGATAATGAAACCTAAGCCAGCCAAGTAGTAATTAATTATTTGCAAGAAAACCATTACTTATCAAATCCTGGACCTTTGTTATGAAGCACCTTTGATGCAACCAGTAAGATATATATGTCGAATATATTCAAGGATCCAACGAACGACGCGGTGCTGCAACAAATGAATTGCCTGATATGGATATATATGGTATGATAAGCAAGTTTCTAGTTTAAGAAGCTTTTTGTCACTGGAATTTTAGCAATTTACCGGAAATGGTCTTTTTCAAAAGTCAAACATGCAGCAGAGCTCATCTGCTGCATGTTTGACTTTTGCAGCAGATGAGCTCTGCTGGTCATCGCAGACGACTAGTAGTGACAAATAGTATGCTGATCGTTGAGTGTAGTATGCAGTCCAGTTAAGGAACTATAACATATATATACAAATAAATACATGAGAAAATTGTTTCTTAATACACTGGACTTTGATTCACGACTTTCAGTCACCATGCCACTTCTAGACGACAACTTTAGCATCGACATGATGGAGTACTCGGCAACACTCATCAGTAGAATGAAGTACCCACTGGTTGTTTAAAATGTCTGTGTGACATTGTGAATAAAGGCGTTTCCGACACTTTGCTTAATTGACTGAGGCTTACGCTCTTTAACACCTAAGCAGAGGTTGTTGCTAAATTGTCACTGCACTCGTTTGATCCTAAATGGATACGGCATGTATAATAGTAGTGCACGAATGTTCTGAGTAGACAACGGTCCAGGATTTCTTACTAAACGTGGCATTTATAAAAATTTTTTTTGCTTGATAGACTGGACTTCGATTCACGATTTTCAGTGACCATGTCACTTTTTGTTACGATTTTCAGTCACTATGTCAAGCCTAGACGACCACTTAAGCGTCGAAAGAATTAAGTACCCGGTAACACTCATCAGTAGAATGAAGTACCCCCTAGTCGTTTTGTTCGCCTGTGTGATATTGTGAATGAAGGCATTTCCGATCTTTTGCTTAATTGAATGAGGCTATTCTTTAACGAGTGTACAAATTGTATATCTCAAGCAATCGTATACCTTGGAATGTGCAGTGTATGCGATGATTAATATGTCGATGAATCAGGTCGAACAATGAATATAAGACTAAACAACAGACGATCAGACTTAATATTTAAACGTATAGAGAGATGCGATCGTGATAAATAAATTAATAAATAAATCATAAATAAATTTCTGTATATTATTCAGAATTCAAGTTAAATTATAATTTTAAAATTGAATTGATGCGATTTTATTATTTTAGGTCTTCACTTCCTTGCAAATTGATACCTTCAACATTTTCGCCCTAAGGGCGAAACGTTAATAAGTAAATTCTCCAATTGCTGTGCGGACCATCCTTATACACTAGGCAAGGTTGTTGTTGAATTATCGCAGCACTTGTTGGATCCTTAATGGATAAAGCATGTATAATAGTAGTGCACGGATGTACTGAGTAGACAACAATCTACTATAACTTATATATGTGTCTAAAACACAATATATAAGATAATTTGAGGTATTTACTGTTGCTGAGACTTCCTTGTAAATACTTGTTTATATTTGAATACAGATATTAATTTATATTCAAATATAAACAATATTATCTTATATATTATATTATCTATATTATCTTATATATTATATTTATTATTATATTTTATATATTATATTATTATCTATATTATCTATAATATATATTATATATTATCTTATATATCGTGTTTCAGACAGCTTTTAATTTTTATATTTGTAATTAAGACAGATTTTAGATTCAAAAAAGGTCAAGTCAACAGTTCGCGACTTTGGCAGGGATTTTTATCTGAACCTTTACTATATATAGTATAGTAAAGTGTACTCGACCTTTTTCAAATTTAAAATCGGTCTTAATTACAAAAGCAAATTTTAAAAACTGTCTAAAACACAATGCAATTTAATGCAATTTAAAGAAGCATTTATAGAGGGTCTCAGCAACAGTGAATACCTCAAATTATCTTATATATCGTGTTTCAGACAGCTTTTAATTTTTATATTTGTAATTAAGACTGATTATAGATTTAACAAAGGTCAAGTCAACAGTTCGCGACTTTGGCAGGGATTTTTATCTGAACCTTTACTATATATAGTATAGTAAAGTGTACTCGACTTTTTTCAAATTTAAAATCGGTCTTAATTACAAAAGCAAATTTTAAAAACTGTCTAAAACACAATGCAATTTAATGCAATTTAAAGAAGCATTTATAGAAGGTCTCAGCAACAGTGAATACCTCAAATTATCTTATATATCGTGTTTCAGACAGCTTTTAATTTTTATATTTGTAATTAAGACTGATTTTAGATTTAACAAAGGTAGTATATATTATATATAGTAAAGGTTCAGATAAAAAATCGTTGCCTGGGTCACGGTCTGTGTACTCGACCCTTTTCAAATTTAAAGCAAAATTTAAAAATTGTCTAAAACACAATGTCTGAACATTGTAAACTGTGAAATTGATATAAGCCTTTTTCATTTTCTATCGCTACATGTTTTATCCATTTTATCTAACACATTTTGCTTTCCTTAGATTCCTTAATTCCTGACGTCATGTTCTAATGCTTGCTTCATAGCCACTGTTTATTCGCATACATTTATTGTATGCGAATAAATTACTACGTTTATTGTTCAAGAGCTTTGTCAAAGATCAGGAAGGCTCTCCCATATATTGTGATTTGCATTTTTACAACTCCTTGTACAAATGAAGACATCTTATATATCGGCAGTTGTTGAAATATTGTAATCTCTCAAAAGCAGAAAAGGGATTTTTCCAACAATTGAAATTTGATAGAACTTTTTGTCAGTCAATCTCTAAAAGGTGGATGTGTTCTTAATAAATCATCTTAGATTATTATATGTCCCAGACATATAATATTAAACATCATATTATTATACATCTCAGATTATTATATTGATAAAATTACTATTTGTTTAGATAAACCGCATTCAGTACATTCGGTATTTACAAGAAGTGTCTAAGAGCCTGATAAGTGATCCCGGGGTAAAGAAATTACTTGACAAATTACCAGACAATGACATAACCGTATGTAAAATTTCAAATCAATATGCTTTACAAAATTCATAGTTACATTGCCGTGCAATTATATATCATTTCGTTTTTGTAATTGAAAAAGTTAATTCGTTAATTAAAAGTTAATTTATAATTATAGTTAATAATAATTTATATTATAATTATAATTTTTATATAATTTAATATAATTAATATTTAATATAATATAATTATAATATTTAATACAATTATAATTTAATATAATTATAATTTTAATAAATTTCATTATAATTTTAGTTAATCAAATATTTTTACAAAAAAGTAATCTAGTGTGGAATTTTTGAAAGAGGAGTTTATCCTTTTAAGCAACTTATAATTTTTTAGATAATAATTAGACAATGACTAAATTTCAAGTCTTTAAACACACACTTGTGTTTTTTTTCAATTGTATTTAATCTTTATTAAAGTTTTTACCACTTGTGTTTTTACCAAACAAAATCTTTACGAATTATCTTTACTCTGTACAAAATTGATTACGACTTAAAATTAGTTTTTAATAAACCAAATTTAAACTCATTACAACTTAATTCGCAAGTATTTCGTAGTTTATGACCAATAAGAATATAGTGTCTAATAATTCAGACTTATCACAAATTTTCAAAAATATTTTACAGATTAATAGTTTTACATTGTAGCTGTCTGACCTCGTTTATAAATTTTCAATCATTTGAAATTTAAAATTATGATATCAAGAATTAACAACATAATTAGTTACAAAAACAGAAACTAATTTGTTCCAAATTTATACTAAAGTCTTAAAACAAATTTGTATTGTAAAGTACATATTGTTAAACGTCTTTGACATCTTTTAGCTAATAAAAACATTTTTTAGTTATTTAAAACATCTATTCTTATTCTCGTTTTGTTATTACTTCTGGATTAAACCAATAAATTATATAAATTTTATGCATTTTTATTAAAATATTCGTAATAAAACACGCATTAAGAGGATTATATATATTAATTATTACAATAATTAATATAATTAAATTATAATAATTTAATAATTAAAATATTATTAATTAAATAATTAAAATATAAAATAATAGTGAATAATAGTAAATCGGAGAGTCGAATTATATTACATGTAATTGACTATCTCTTACTCTCGATATCTATTGAATAGCGACGATTTTCTGCGATGGTAACAAAACGATAGTAATTTTGTTGTATGAACGTTTTTTATTTAAAAGTTTTTTACCATAAGTTAATCGTCATAAGCTAATCATCATGAGCATAAAAAATAAAAGTATTTGTTCTGAAAGGCTAAATTTAAATAGTCGAAAATTTAAATTGTCGAAATATGCATCACACAAACAAACTAGTGATTGGTTAATTCTTGAGATTTCAATATTTTTCGTTTTATAAAACAAGAATATCCCCTTTAAATGTAGCGAAACATCTTAAATTAATTATACTCTGTCGAATCCACTAGCGGCGAAATGCAATTAGACAATTGCAGAAATTGTTTTCTGGAATATATTGTACTAACTTTGATTATGTTGTTGCTCGAAATGTTTTAACTAATTTTCTAGTATTATGTTTATCACAGAGTCCGAAATTCTTTCAAATTCAGCTTTATACACAACCTTCGAATGCTTATCCAATTCTTGTTTCTAGCAGAGTTCAAAATTTTAATAACACAATATTTATTTATCAATTAAACGTTTAATATACCGTGATGATTTTGATAATTTTATCAATAGAAGTGTCTACTCCGTATGAACTAACTATGGATGTGACAGATGTGACTACATACAGATTATAACTGATCTGATTACGTATGGATGTGAATACATACGGATGTGATTGTTACGAATTCGACTACTCGATTACGTACATATGTGATTGTATATGGATTGCGTATTAATATGATTGCATTTAAATTACGTACAGTTTTATATTATCAAACGGATTTATCTTTGCAGTATTTTCAACACTTTATGTGTAGCTCACTTTTATGATCGTTTCTGATTGCAGGATGGAGTTCTTCCTTCGTGCTTAAGATCAAAAAATTAGAAGAAACATCACTAAACTTGCTTTCATTTTCTGGAAAATTCGTTTCACTGGAGCTCTTTGATCCTCCGACCATACTAATACTGCACATTTTTTCTTTCTCGAGTGATCTTTAGAGTGTTTTCAACCCTTTATGTGTAGCTCACTTTTTTGATTGATTCGATGTTCAGTTGATTAAAGCAGTAAATGCAATTGTACGTACCATGGAACCGTAAACCCATATTTCTCTTGTCACGAGATAGGGATTATTTTACATACAGAACATAATCATATCAAATCAGCTAACTGAGTCTACGTATTGTTATATAATTATAAAATAAACAAAACATAATTATGCTAAATCAAAATTTAATAATTAAATAATAAAATAAATAATTGTTTTAAGATTTTTTATAATTTAAATCACGTTAAAATAAAAAATTGAAATTTAAAATAAAATTCATTTTATGAATTGACTAATATATAAGAGACGTTGTACCAGAATAAGGATTAGAGGTCATCAGGAGCAACTGCTATGCTATCAGGTTTCGGCTCCTAATTCCTCTACCCAACATAGCAGCAGTGCCAAATACGTGTTAAGGACGTATTTTCTCTTATTAAATTTGGTTATATAGTATCTTATTCTAATACAAAATATATTATTTATTATCCATCCATAAAAATTTGCCACTTAAGAGTTTAAATTTATTCTTTATATTATTGTGTTGATTTATATATTTTACTATTTTCTGCTTGATGTTATTTTTATAGTAACCTAGTTTAAAATATGTATCTATTAAATTATTATAAATGATTTTGAAGAAAGCCAATATCATTACATATTGTTGTAATTCTTAAAATTTCATTATTTTATGTATTATATTTTATAATATATTATATTTTATATTTCATATCTAGATATATACCTTCTTTATCATTAATATTGGTTTTATTAAGAATGAGGCTGTCTGAATAAATTTGTTCGTTCATTAAATAAAAATTATTATAGTATAATGCACATATATCACCAATATATTGAAAACTATACTTCATATCTTTATATAACTTAGATTTATTTTTTAAACAGTTATGAACAAATTCATATTCTATAAAACTTAAAAACAAGTCAGCTATAATTGGGCTACTATTACTACCCATTGGAACACCTTTTATTTCTCTAAATATAGATGTCCCTATCTTTAAAAATTTTTGATTTATCAAAATATTTAAGGATTCTAATAATTAAATTTTACCAATATATTTATAGTTACTGGATGGTTTAATTTTTATAACATATATATGTATATTTTTTCCAAATAAAGGAATAATTAATTTTTCTAATGCATCTTTAATATCTACTAAATCTAGATTTGTATAAAGCGTACTAAAATCGTTCTATTTATATTCTAAAAATTTATTCCTTTTGTATGCTCTAAAAATTCTTTTGTTGAATGAATACGGAAATAGTGTTTTATATCAGTATTAATTTCGATTATCCTACAATATTTTTTGAAGTGTGCTTTAATTACTTTAAGTATTTTATTCATATAAACCGAAAGCGGTTTTAATGTACATTTAAAAGCACTACATATGAATCTAGGTTTTATTGGATTTTTATGTAATTTTGGATTCCAATATAATATAGGTATAGTTTTATTATCTGATTCAACCTTTATACCCTTCTTATCCATTATAGAACAATGACTTGTAATAATTGTTTCTAAACTTAAATCACTACATTCATATGTTGTGTTTATATTTAAATCATTAATAATTAACTTCATTCATCAGTATATCATAATAAAGCCTTTTGCATATGAAGACAAAGTTATTACTAGCTTTATCAATAGTTGTTATTATATAGTTATGCTTTAATTTAGTAAGTTCTTTAATACATATCTTTATTAATTTGATCTTTCCTTTTATAATTGTTTGTTATTTTCATTTTCTCTCTAATTTTATCTAATATATAAGTTTTATATATAAAACTTATATATTATAAGTTAATATATAATTATATAATTATAAGTTTTCCAAATGTTTATCTTTGATGTATTTAAGCTTTTACTATTAATCAACTTATCAAAGTAAGCATTTAAGTTATCATGAACTAAATATGAAATATAAATAAAAATCAACGACCAAATGTCCTGTCAAAAGACATTGTCTAAATCCACAATTCTGGTATTTATTAGAACGGACTGAGAGACCATGAGTGGTTCAGCCAGAATGCGGATCAGCGCGCCGCATTCCGGCTGAATCACTCATGGTCTCTCTCACACACCTGAGAGTCCATTTGAGTCGGACAATCGAAGGTTATCGAGATGAGGAGCTTGATAAACCTTAGTATTTGCTCGCTAGGGACGTCCTATAAAGAATAAGAATAATTTTAAGATTGGCCAGGTACCACAGAGGCGTACCTGAGCACTCTCTCTTAATGACAGATGTAAGCCTGTTTCAGAACCCATCTAGCTTTCTTCAGGGCATTTTGGAACCTAATCAGGTATGATCCGGTTGACCATTTAACCGTAATGGTCAACCCTAGTTATCTTATCTCTTGTCACTGATACATTTATATTTCATTCTACTAAATTTAAATAATTAGCCCTAATAATGCTGTGTTATTAAATTTAAACGGTTACTCTAAATGGAAATTCAAAAATTGTAACTAAAATGAAGGGCAATTATAATATATATGTCAATATATAAATGGCAACATATTTTAGCTTTAATATTGATCTTTTGATACCGCATCAATTGAAAATGCGCAACCAGGTTTAACAATCAGTAAAAATAGTTTAATTAAAGCAATGTTTTAAATTAATTTTTTTTTCAAATATTGAAAATTTATAATTTATGAAATTTTCTTTATAATTAATTTTAAAAGAAATAATGAAAATAATATTTTGTGAATAAATGCATTCTTACTTCGTTTTCAGATTTTTACTTAATTCACCCAAATGCAAAAACACAATTAAGCCAAAAGATTTTGTAGAAAAAATACATCTTGTTGTTGAGTTTTTAATGCTCACTTTGTCGTATCTATATGTATCATCAATATATGAGACTGACCATAAGTTGTGCATTTTTTGAAAGTATAGCATTTTTAGTCTCATAACTTGCTTATTTTAATTTTTATATTTCATGTATAAAATTATTTACAATCAGATTTAATGTTTATTCTCAGTCGTAGGTTTAATAATGTTTTATTAAGATCGACCATCTATCGGACATACTAAAAATTGTTCCCGACAATATCCGTTCTATACTAGATGAGGCCAAACGAATTGAGATTGATCGAATAAATCTGTTGATGAAAGGTAAATATAAAAAAGATACTGTTTAAATGAAATTATTAAATTTTAGGGTTGCGAAAATCAGTACGAGGTAAGCTTAGCATTTAGCCAGTCAGTTCTAATTTCTTTATGCTTAATATGTTTACATTTCTGATGTAAAAATAGCTGATTCATTTTTATTTTGAATCTTTGAGCAAATTATATTATGAATATAATGAACAAACTATATACTCCAAGTGGTGACGCTTAATAAATCTGACAGCATTAATCTGAAAGAATTTATCTGACAGCATTAATCTGACAGAATTAATCTGAAAGAATTAATCTGAAAGAATTTATCTGACAGAATTAATCTGACAGAATTAATCTGACAGAATTAATCTGACAGAATTAATCTGACAGAATTAATCTGACAGATAAATTGAATTTGAATGAGGATTGCGACGGTGTAATAACATTTAAATTAGAAGAAAGATGGCAAAAACCAACGCAAAATTTATTGAATTGAATATTTCGATGCCTAGCTGGCATCATCTTCAGCAATTGTAAGATGTTTGTAATCAAGAAATTTTTAGTTCAAGTAAAAATTTCTTGATTTCTTGAGAAGTAAACTTCCGAAATGAACATTCTATACACACGCTCATCCATGGGTTTCATCTGACACATGCTTTTGATAGGTGGCATCACTGTAACATGCGAACACATGAATTTTAAATGAACAAATTGTGATAACAAATTGTATTTTTTTATGAAGATTCTAGCAGCAGCTAGCCAAATATAGAAATAAATTAGCTTTTATCCTACTCAAAAATTAAAAAATCTTTAAATAATATTATTATTTTAAAGTAAATTCGTATTTATCGTATAATATTGAAGTGTTAATTCTAAATATTTTCACTCTCAACATGTACATTTTAACTGCGAAATATTCGAGTTCATTTATTATTACTAAATTATCATATTTCTACATTTAAAATGACCAGAATTGATGACAGCAATAAATAACTCTCAATGTCATAGATAACAATTTATCGTTTCTTTATGGTGAACTTGTTTATTTTCTGATATTGAACAGTTTTAAATTAACTATTTCAAATTATTTAAAATAATTTAAATTATTTTATTTCTTTTTTTTAAATTTATGACAATAATTTATATTTTGTAATCTATGTTAGATTTTATAAATATAATATTATGATTTTTGACTGCAAAAGCTTTCAAATATAAAGTTTATGACTTGCCAGCACTGGATATTAGGACACAAGTATGGACAAATTAATTTGATTACCACTTCGCTCTAAATCAACGAAATTCGTCATTTAACTCTCGTGAATATATCGACAATTGATCTATTATGGTAGCGATATAATAGGACTGTGATCTTGCGTAAATATCAATTTACAAAAATTTAATTTATTAAACTTTTTTAAAATAAGTTAAATTATTAAACAATATATTTAGCAAATATATGACACAGGATAATTTATGCCAGACACATATTTCAAATGATCCAAAAATGTATCAACAAACATATGCTACTTTAAAAACTTGTTTTGAAACTTTAAATGTAAAGCTTTTGTCTATCGATAGAGAAACTAGCCGTTGAAAAATTCGGACATATCGACCTTGAAAATAATGCAAACTTTACTCGTGATGATTTATTATTTCTGCTGGGAAAAAGCCATGAGGATCTAGAACGAATTAGAAAGTTGCAAAAAGCTCAATTCAAACTTCATGAAAAATTAAAGAAACAGGCATTTAAAGACAAATTAAAGGTATTAAATTTATTATTTTTCTTAATCTTCATTTTACTGATGATGAAATTGGTAGTTTAACCATAAAATAATATTATAAATTGATTGTTACTCATTAGGATTGTTTATAATTAGGAGATAGTGAAAAAGATTATTTTATAAAAATTCTAATAGATTAGAATTTAAATAAAATAATATTTTTCACTCACTCCTAATTATGAAATATGATATTGTTTGAACAAAAGTTAAAAATATCTTCAAAACCTGTTTGTCAGTCAACGATTAATTTCGTCGTTCCAGTTTAATTAAATTTAAATTTTTAAATTTTAATTTAAATTTTTCAAGTTTTGATGGATAATGTCCTTTACAGCAATCAGTGATCTGATTGTGTAGGAGGTTTTGACTTAATCTTGACTTTTATGAGAAGTTATACTGTCCTTTAAAAGCTTTTTGAAAAATGCCCGATTGCACGCTGATGAACAAAAATGATCATACAAACCAAGACAGCTAATTAATTATTTACAAAAAAACTTCATTAATAAATTCAAATATTAATTTGAAAATTTATTCAAAATTTCATTAATAATGAAATTTAAATAAATAAAATTATAAAAAAATAATTATAATTATTATTATATTTAATTATTAAATTTATAAATTTTAATTCATAATTCTTGCACAATTCGAAAAGAATCGCAATTCCAAATTTCAGGAAATTTTATATATTTCTTCGATATATTCCTTCTTCATTTATAATTTACAATATATTGACAAATTCTTTACCATTTCAGAATTAGAGAGAACAGTTAAACGAATCGAATATGGCAATTGAAACTTGCATTCAAAAAAGTCAAGTATCGATTGTTTAAACACTTGCTTAATAAGGGCTTTACTGCTGTAAATACTTACATAAATACTCTCTTCTAATTAGAAAGATTTATTAGCCAACAATTAAATTTTTTCCAACAGGGATTCTGCAAGATTCTTGTTTGGAGATTACAAACGGTTTTTTAAAAATCAGATTCTTACAGGCCTACTTTGAAAACACACGATGATTTAACTAAGAAGACTTTAACTAAGTAGACTTTAGCTACAGTCTCGTTTAAGCCAATTATTCTTCAAAGTTAGTATTTGGTCAAATTTTACAGGAATGGTCTGATTTTACTAAACCCTAAGATATTCAAGCAGAAATTAAAAAGTAAAGGCAGTGAGTACAAACTGAATCTAGCTTTTACCCAAAATGCGTGAAAAACTGCATTTAATTCATACGGATTATAATTTGGTGCTTATTAAACAACAACAAATTCTTGACAAGAAAAAACAAATAATATACAATATTTTTATTGTCAACCACTGGTCCGGGTGTCAGATCGTGGAGGCAGTGCACGAACCAAACTACTCCAGATATCGCGGTCCTAGGCGACATACCAGAGTTCTCTTTCAGATACCCAAAGGCGGTCGTCGGCCAATTTCGAGATTTGATCTCTCCACCGGTATCGAGGTCTTCCTCGAGGTCTCTTACCGGAGAATGCAGTGTGGAAAATCCTTTAAGGAAGGCGATCCCTAGACATCCTCAGAGCGTATCCAAGTCACTTCAACTGACTTTCTCCGATGTGGATAAGCAGCAAATTTACTCCGAGTCCATCACGAACGACCGAATTCCTAACCTTATCTCTAAGATTAAGACAGTCCACACCACAAAGGAACATCATTTCGGTCGCCTGTATCTGAGATATTATCCTTTCGATCGTAACCCAAATGTTCATGACCATAGGCTAAGATAGAAACGAAGATTACATGGTAAGCCGTAAGCTTCGCCCGAAGACGCAACTCCCGCTTCAACACGATATAACTGTACAAAGAACGCATTGCTGCGTTAGCTGCACAAATCCGCTTCTTGATCTCCATGATATTCTTGCCACTCATCAAAAACAATACCCCAGGATACTGAAAATCCTTTACATCATGAAAAAACGTTTCTCCAATCCGGATTGGCATTGGCACCTAAACCAATATGAACAAATAGAGACGGTCTTGGAGGTACTAACTAACATCCTTGCCGCTTGGCATTCCATCATAAATCGATCTAGTAGGCATTGTAAGTTATCATGACAAGAAGCCAACAAAACAACGTCATTTGCAAAAAGCAGAGATGGTATCCTGATGGAACCAAATTGAAGACTGATACCCGTCAGAGCAACCCGTCTCACATTTTTGTCCATGCAAACAAGGGACAAAAGTGGAGACAATGTACAACCCTGACGAAGTCCAACACCAACTGGAAATGATTTAGACCTCCTACCTAGAAGACGAACACAACTTATACTTTGTTCATACAGATAAGCCACAGCTACCCGAAGATAGTGTTGTAATCCATACTCCCTTAGTACTTCCTACAACCTCGCTTGCATAACTCGGTCGAACGCCTTGTCCAAATCTACAAGACACATGTAGACCGGTTGAGCAAACTCCCAAGACCGTTCAAGGATAGTTGAGAGAGTAAAGAGCTGATCCGTAGTTCCACGACCTCGACGAAAGCCTATTGTTCCTCTTGCAACTGTCCTTCAACTATATGTCGTATCCTTTACACAAGAATCCTGGCAAATAGCTTACTAGTTTGACTAAAAAGAGTGATGCCTCGATTATTGGAACACACTCTTCGGTCACTTTTCTTAAAGGTCGGTACAACAACCTTAGTTCGCTACTACTGACCTCTTCCAAAGAAATGAGTTCTTCCGTTTGTTCTAAAGGCTGTACTTCTACAAGAAAAGGCATATTCATCGGATTAAGGAGACTCCTAAAGTGCTCTTTCCAACAATCAAGAATTTCTTCAATGTTAGTCAGCATAGATCCTCTCTTGTCATAGACAGTTCGAGGAGTTTTCAGCTTTCCAACAAGAACGTTCCTAATCCTCCCCCTAAACATCTTCGAAGTTAACCTATAATCAAATTCTAAGTGCTCTCCTAACTTATCCAAAGCCGCCTTCTTCGATTCAATAACTGCTAGAGCTGAAACTCTCTTTGCCCTTCGGTATTTGTCTACAGCTTCCACTGATTTATCTGGCAAGCTTATTCTGTGGGACGAAATCTCTAACCTTTAGTGTCCACTAAGCAGTTCGAGTATTTCCTCCGCGATAAGCACCTAATGCCTTCGAGCCACAACTTTTGACAGTTGCTTTGTCAAGCGAGGATCTGAACATCTCTCATTCCTCATAAATGCTCTTCACCTCTTCTGGCAACCGAAATAAGTCCTCCCGCATAAAGCCAGAAACACGTTCTTTGACAGAAACATCGGCTAGAAACTCCCAGCACGCACTGACACAACGTTTGGGTTTATCGGGCTTGTCTAGCATCCGATCTGGCCATCGAAGTTTACTAACTACAAAGTAGTGATTGGTTGACAGCCCCTCCCTTCACACGAGTGTCCAGAACATCGTGTCGCAAATCAGATAAAACGATTACAAAATCGATTATCAATCCTTTCTGAGAGAATCTTGATGCCATGTGCATATATAAATCTCCTTATGTTCAAACATGGTGTTGGTTATGCACAAATTGTAACGAGAACAAAAGTGCAATAATTCAACACAACTCGCATTCAGATCTGAGAGTTCGTTCCTCCCCAACACTCACTTCCAAGTGCTACTGTCGCTACCCACATGAGCATTGAAGTTACCCAATAGAACGACGGAACCTCCAACATGAGTACTATCAAGCAGAGCCTGAAGATCTTCCATGAATGTTGCGTATTCCGAGATAATGGTGGGAGCATACGCACACACAACAGTTATCTTCTTTCCCTCTTTTACTAAAAGTCTCAGAGACGACAGCCTTTCGGTCACTGGGTTATACCTATCTACCACGAACGACAACCGGGGTCTTGCAAGTATCCATACACCCGCCTTTCGTCGCTTTCCGTTGGTAACTCCCGACTAGTTCAAGGTCCAACCTTGATCCAAAAGTTTAGTTCCAGTTCCAGAACAGTGATGAGAAGTCACTCCGATTATTTCTAGACAGAAGCGAACCATCACTACAACTAATACTGGTTCCTTTCTCGCCTGCGAGATCACATTCGACGTCCCTACATGAAGGCTAGTCCGCTTCGGATGTTTATGCCTCTTTCGCTGTCTCCGTACAACTGTCTGGTCACACGGCAGCCGCCAATGAAAACTCATCCGGTCAGTGGTGAGTTCACCATTGTTCTTCCCACTTAATTTATATTTTGTAAATTTGTTGTGTCATTTTCATTATCTTGATTTGTTTGTTCGGCTATCTCCCGTTTCCAATATCCTTTGGTGATCCAACATCACGTAAGGAAATAGGTCTCATAGACTCTATCCGCCTTTTCGTCCATTGTCTAATCCGCCGTTGGAGTCAATCGGAAGGATCTGAGATAGTCTATGAAATATCCCTACGGCTTATGCAAGCCGGCTAATTATTTAGCCGTTGATCGAAGAATGTCGAACATACATTGCCTTGGCCGCTTCACAAAGAGGTCAATTGGAAATAGGTGCCAATTGTATTCAATTCAATTTCTCAAATTGAATTGAACACAATTGAATTGAACGCCTGATAAAGCAGACGTCGCATATACAAATTCTGCCTTTATATTTGCAGTTATATTTTGTTCTCATTGTTGGATAAAACTTTAAAGAGATGCACGTATTTCCAAATCAATGTAACTCTAATTACACGGTATGGCACACTGAAATATCGAGGAGTAATTGTCTGTAATTGTCTGTAATTGTATGTATCGAGGAGTAATTGTGTATTTATAACTTGGAATTTATTAATTATAAATAAATTACTAATAATTAATAATTGATTTTTTATAACCGACGTTGTTTCAATAGGAATTACCAGAAGATCAAAGACTTGCATTTTTACAAATTCACAGTGATGATGAAATTCGAAGAAATATTGTCAAGACAGCGATTAAACATCCGGTATCGCCAACAAGCTAATATCGCTTAAAAAAATTTTTATTTTTATTTATGTATAATCAAAGGGTAGCAAGGCGCAATTAAAACGCACATGGGAGAAACAAGATAGACTCGACAGTGCGGATTTTAATCCAGAGACATTCTTTTATCTTCACGGTATACACAAAGAATTTTAAAAATAAACTATGAATCAGGCAGTCAACATTCAATAAAATATAATTACATAATATTGACATTATGCGAATTTTCAAATTCGAGACGGGAACCGTGATCAATGTATTTCGATGCCAAATACCATCTCATAGCGAGCTGAACTTTTAAACTTTACAAATTAGTAATTTACTTAACTTTACAATTTATAAAACTGTTTTATCATTTTTTCTTCTATAATTATTTAATTATTATTGTGTGAAATTCAAATAATCAAATAATCAAATAATTAAATTTCTTTTTAAAAAATAATTGTCTTAATAACTGCTTTGTTTTTGCATTTCATCTATCTTGTAATAAATAAATTTGTGCGATTTTTATTTAATAAATAAATATTTATTAATATAATTTATATTTTATTATTTTATATTTTACATTTTATGTATAAAAATAAAAATATATTCATGTATTAACACAATACATTTAGCAAATCAGATCAGTTAATTGAGTCTGCGTATTTTGCACTATATATGAATAAAAATGTCAAAAAATCAATATCGTAACGTAAAGATGCTCTGCATTGGGATATTTTATAATTTGAGATTTTTATAATTTTGAATTTTTATAAATCGATTAATATATCTAAAAAACCACGTATTAGAATAATTGTAAGTAGTCAAGAAGAAATGCGTTCTTCCTATGGAATTAGCACTTCCTATGAAATTTCTTCCCATTTTATATTGATTCAATTTTTTAATTTTATTTTGAAAATAAGCTGTTTCGAATTACAATTTTTTAGAATCTTTCTTACTCTACACGAAACTCTACTACTGGGAAGTAATATTTTAATGCCTCCTACATTACAAAATTGTCAAATTTTGTCTTATGCAAATTATTTTCTTATAGATGGAAAACTTCTATTGAACAAACGAAATAACATAAACTTAAGGACACTGCGTTTACCCAGATGTTCACGCAAGTTAAGGATAATTTAATGACGAAATCTATCAAATGCTTTGTGTTGTCGAACAAAGCATTCGCTTTGTGCGACAACAGCAGCACATTTCACTTCTTGAAAGTTTACTGATGTTGCAAAATAAAATTGAATTATTAAGCTAATCTATTATGTAAATGACATAATGCTTAAATACTTAAGTTAAATGATAAAGTACAAATTCGTATACAAATCTAAAAAGCGAACTTATTAAAATAAATTTACAAAAATTTACATGTTCTTGAATTTACATTTAAAACGCTTTATTATCTTTATCTCTTAGTCAAAAATATTTTTTTATTTTTTATCATAAAAGTCTAAGTTGTTCTTGAATTTCGTTATCAAAAAATCATCAATTTCTGTTTAAGATAAATATTTCTTTTATGTTTATAGTTTACTGCAAAAATAATTGTATTGTTTAGCGCTTTGTTTTTGCATTTCTTCTCTCTTGTAATGAATAAATTTGTGCGATTTTTATTTAATAAATAAATATTTATTAATATAATTTATATTTTATTTTATATTTTACATTTTGTTTATAAAAATAAATATATTCATTTAGCAAATCAGATCAATTAATTGAGACTGCGTATTTTGTCATGACATAAATGTCATGGCGTTTAAAAGCGTTATTTAAAGCGCTATCTTTTCATTTTATGAAAGTACTAAATTAAAGTACTAAATTTGTTAATTATTTTTAATTTTATCAGACATTTTGATTTTATTTAAAAGGATATATAAATTATATAAATTATATATTAATATAATATAATATCTATTACATTTTTATATGAGATATTAAATATTATATATTATATTATTATATATTTATAATATTATATATAATATAATATATATTATATATTTTACCTATATGATGTAAAATATGTTATCCTTTAAAATGTTATCCGATAACATTTTAAAATATATCCTGCGTAGTGGATGTATCATTCTTGAGAAAATGCTTAAGCTCTCATATGGAAATAACATTATATACTTTATTTATGAGGTACCTGTTTTAAAATTTATATTTTTCCCTTTAAAACTTATATTTTAAAGGAAAATAAATGTGTCCTTAATTTAAACTGGTATCCGAGTAATAAATTAGTTTCATAATAAAATATAAGTATTTTAATATTAAAATATTATATTTTAATATTA
>WNNJ02003475.1:0-64715 GCA_012934845.2 Pomphorhynchus laevis | reverse complement strand
TTATTTGTTAATATTTATATTATTAGTATAATATTATTATTTGTGATAAAATGCTATATTTGTGATAAAATGGCAACTAATGTTGGATGAACTACATGGACTGATTATATATTATTACATAAATTATATATAATATTTATATTTTAGATATTATATATTATAATATTATATAATATTATATATAATAATACTTTTAATATATAAAATTCTTTAAAATATATTAAATTATTCATAATTATTTAATTATTTTCGTTTTTATCATTTTGTTTAATTTATAAATAATTTAAAATACGTGGACTAAGTTACTGATTATTTAAACTCAAAACGATATCGAAAGAGAATTATTAGTGCAACCATATCGAAGAGTGAATTCAAAATGTTGTCCCAGTTTTGCAACAAATAATGGTTTTGAAAGCATGGTGACAAAGTTAAAGTGTTCAGCGGCAGGTGAGTCGATTGGTATTATTTATGAAGCACGATGACGTAAATGCAGCAAACAGTATGTTGGTGAAACTTATCAGTCAATGAATCAGCGACTGAATAGTCGAAAAAGTGATTTGAAAATAGGTTTGATTGAACGTGACGCAATTGTGAAACACTGCATTTCAGAGCATGATAGGGCAACTAACGTTGGATGAACTACATGGACTGAACAAGGAGCATATTTTTAAATTTAAGCCGGAATATTATAAACATATACCATATTTTTAGGTATTTTATGTATTTTTGTGTTATAGATTGATAAATCTATATTGGTCGAAATCATTTAAATAATTTAATAGATACATATTTTAAACTAGGTAACTAAAAATAAAATCAAACAAAAAATATCAAGTCCCACCCATAGTTTATAGTCCACCCGTATTAAGTCCCAGCCGTAGTTAATACAGCATATTATATAACATATAATATATATATAATTTAATCGTAGAATGTGTAAAACTGTGCTCCGGGAGCTAAAAAGCTTCAGTTTCATAATTGTAAATTTTGCCAAAAACCGGAGTTCGATTACATGCAGAGCAGACTTCCTTATCACTCCTAGACGATCTGATGGTAGCCGGCAGCACTCATCAGTAGGGTGAACTACCATCAGTCGTTTCGGCTGCCTTGTGATATATTTAAAAGGCATCTCCGAGAATTTGCTAACGTAGTAGCATGGGCATAGCCTCTTTAAACTAACAACGTGCTTTCCGGATCATCCTAATTTTATTCGGCAGGAATTTTAATTGCTGTCGCTGCTTGCTTTCTCACAGGATCCCTTTGTCGGATACGTTTTTATAATTTAATCGTAGAATGTGTAAAACTGTGCTCCGGGAGCTAAAAAGCTTCAGTTTCATAATTGTAAATTTTGCCAAAAACCGGAGTTCGATTACATGCAGAGCAGACTTCCTTATCACTCCTAGACGATCTGATGGTAGCCGGCAGCACTCATCAGTAGGGTGAACTACCATCAGTCGTTTCGGCTGCCTTGTGATATATTTAAAAGGCATCTCCGAGAATTTGCTAACGTAGTAGCATGGGCATAGCCTCTTTAAACTAACAACGTGCTTTCCGGATCATCCTAATTTTATTCGGCAGGAATTTTAATTGCTGTCGCTGCTTGCTTTCTCACAGGATCCCTTTGTCGGATACGTTTTTATAATTTAATCGTAGAATGTGTAAAACTGTGCTCCGGGAGCTAAAAAGCTTCAGTTTCATAATTGTAAATTTTGCCAAAAACCGAAACGACTGATGGTAGTTCACCCTACTGATGAGTGCTGCCGGCTACCATCAGATCGTCTAGGAGTGATAAGGAAGTCTGCTCTGCATGTAATCGAACTCCGGTTTTTGGCAAAATTTACAATTATGAAACTGAAGCTTTTTAGCTCCCGGAGCACAGTTTTACACATTCTACGATTAAATTATAAAAACGTATCCGACAAAGGGATCCTGTGAGAAAGCAAGCAGCGACAGCAATTAAAATTCCTGCCGAATAAAATTAGGATGATCCGGAAAGCACGTTGTTAGTTTAAAGAGGCTATGCCCATGCTACTACGTTAGCAAATTCTCGGAGATGCCTTTTAAATATATCACAAGGCAGCCGAAACGACTGATGGTAGTTCACCCTACTGATGAGTGCTGCCGGCTACCATCAGATCGTCTAGGAGTGATAAGGAAGTCTGCTCTGCATGTAATCGAACTCCGGTTTTTGGCAAAATTTACAATTATGAAACTGAAGCTTTTTAGCTCCCGGAGCACAGTTTTACACATTCTACGATTAAATTATAAAAACGTATCCGACAAAGGGATCCTGTGAGAAAGCAAGCAGCGACAGCAATTAAAATTCCTGCCGAATAAAATTAGGATGATCCGGAAAGCACGTTGTTAGTTTAAAGAGGCTATACCCATGCTACTACGTTAGCAAATTCTCGGAGATGCCTTTTAAATATATCACAAGGCAGCCGAAACGACTGATGGTAGTTCACCCTACTGATGAGTGCTGCCGGCTACCATCAGATCGTCTAGGAGTGATAAGGAAGTCTGCTCTGCATGTAATCGAACTCCGGTTTTTGGCAAAATTTACAATTATATATATATATATATATATATATATATATATATATATATATATATATATATGATAATTTAGTAAGATAATAACATTATCAATTGCTTTTTTTAGTATTGTGGATCGGTTTATTATGTTATCTTAGGTGCGAACATATATTCATACATATGCATCAACATCTAACTGAATTTAAAATAAAAAAAATTTATTTACCCGTTTAATGTTTTTGAGGTTATTCAAATTTTTTATCCATATTCATTACAATTGCACAAAGATAATTATCCTGGAAGGTTGAAATCTGACTGTGAAGAAATTTCAAACTCATCAACGTAAGTTCTAATATATATAATTAGATTGCAATCTTTGCTACTAATTGATTTTGTTTCGCCTGTAAGAAGTGTAAAACGTGGAAGACATTATGTTTATGTCTGTTGTTCCTAAATGCTGTTTAAACTGTTATTATATTTTAGAAAATATATCAAGTTTTTATTAATTGGTTTTAATATATTATATTTATTTAGTTTATTATATATGATGTATTGATTTAATATTAAAATATGTATTTCATAAATAAACATATGTAATTTGATATACCATTCATTTTGATTAATGGCGTGCTATTTTCATAAGTTATTGTTTTAATTCTTAAGAAAAAATACAAGACAAAAAAGGATTTATTTTTACTTGGCAAATGCTTGTCGGCATGCGCTTACATGACCAATATAAAAATCTAAATCATGTGTCGATAGGGTGGGAACGGATGAGGTATTTGAATGTGATAGAGCATGGAACGTGGCGAACGTTAAGAGGGAGATAATTCTAGGCGAGTAGGACCGTGACCATTAAGGATCGGATACCGTAGTTGTCAGTGTATTTGGGAATGTGGAGTAAGAGAGAATGACGGAAACGCATTGATAAAGATGCAGTGCAAGTGTCGTCGAAGAAAGGAAGGTTGATGAACGATCGGGATCAGACAGCGATAAGACGAAAAGTTACGAGAAGAAGGCGGAGTTGAATGTTGATGTAAATGGTGGGCTAGGCAAGTTTGTCAAGATATGTGGATGTGTGGTCAAAGCGATGAAGACGTATGAGTACTCGAACGGCGGAGTTGATGATGCGTAGTAGGTGGCAGGACGATGGATTTTGAATAACTGGCGAACATGATGATGCAATAATCGATTTTAGAGAAGCGTTAAGAAAGAGACATTCAAGTATGGAAGTCGATAAGTTGGCGAATACTGCTGATGTCACGGGGGAGCATCCAAATTATTTTGGACTTGTCGGGATTTAGAACGAGATGAATATGGGAGAGGCGTTTGTAGATTTAAAAAATACAGTTGGATGCAAAAATACCGATATCGTGTATGCGATGGGCGGGTTCATAATCATAGATGAATATGTCATCGGCGTATTGCATGACGTTAAAGGTGTATGGGGTGGTAAACGGAGATAGGTCGCCAAGCAGAAGTGAGAAAAGCAGGGCACCTATGACTGACCTTGTAGAATCCCGCAGAAAATAGGGATGGGATGTCAGAATGATGAATTAGAACATACGCGAAACAAAAAACGGTTGGATAGATATGAGGCAAACCATGCTACAGAGAAGGAAGAAAAGCCGTAATCATAATGAAGGCGAGAAATGAGGATGAAGTGGTCGACGATATCGAAGGCGAAAGAGTAGTCGAAGTAAATGAGAAAACTATATAAAGCCTTGTCACGAGAAATGAGTAGCGCGTTGTAAACTTTCACGCAGGTGATTTCTGTGGAGTGATAAGAGCGGAACTCGGATTGGAAAGGAGTGTTCAGATTGGATGAAGAGAGATAAACAGATATCTGTATTAAGATAAGGCGCTCTAAGAGCTTGGAAAGACTATGGAGGAGTGAAATGGGGCGATAGCTAGAGGGAAGTGAGAGTTTAGCTATTGTTTCTTAAGGAGGGGACGAACAATGGTGGATTTGTTGTGTTAAAGAAAGATACGACTGTGAATGGACGAGTTAAAAAAGATGGTGAGGAAAGGGGATATCGATGAGCATATGGATTTAAGTATGCAGGTAGGGAGGGGATCGGCATAAAAGATTTTGTTGGACAAAGACATGAGTACAGAGTATACTTCGGTAGGTGAGACAGGGAGAAGATGAAAGGTTTCTGTGAGGATGAGGCGAGGCTGGGTATAGTGCGATTGGATGTATACGAGGAGTGAGTGAGCAACTTGGATGCTCTGGTCTCTAGAAATAACAAACAATCATGGGGATTGATTTTGGTACGTCGTAAATTGTGATGACACCGGCGAAGAGCAAGATATGTATAACGAAGAAATCGAGTGAGTGAGCAGATATCACGTCTGAGAGAGCGGTGATAAACTCGAAAAGAATTACGGAGTTGACGCTTTGAGAGTACGCATTGGATATCAAACTACTCGGCACAGTGCAAGCGACGGTGATGGTAAGGCTTTAAGAGCAAGAGAAGATCGAAGAAGGTGACCTAGAACTGAATATTCTGGGACTCCGCAGAAAATATGGACGGAAGGGTAAGATTATGAAATATAGCAGACGCTAATAGAACGGTCGGGTAGATGTGAGGCAAACCATGCTACATATGGAGAATGGAGAATAGATCTAGTGTTGATGAGCTTTAGGCGTAAAGGGTATTTGATGATTATAGGAGCTAGCGGAGAAAACACATTAGGGAGATGTAGCGCCATCGAATTTTTGGGCGGGTTTGGACAACTTTAAAATTCCTGTCGATGCTTCGGATGTAACGTGATGTTTCGCCGTTTTACTAGCGACGACGTTTTTTGATACGGACAGAAGAGAGTTTAGCGATTTCGGATTTGGTTTGATCGTAAAAATGCGAGTGGCTGAAGAGGACATGAGTTTAAATCGTTAAGAGAGGAACAGAGAACGCGTAAGAGCGATGCTTTAAAACAATTTTCAGAATATTGAACTGAGAAGGACTACTTTCAGGGTTCGAAAGTAATCCTTTCCGGTTTAGATATAAGCAGTTTTAATTAATTGCTTAATCCATTTGGTTATTTTAAAAACTGATAATTCAATTCATAGGATGCCAAACTCCTAAATTGCATTAATCCTTTCGAATTAAATATGTAGCTTGTGTTTAAATAAAATATCAAATTTTCAGTTTGTGCTCAAGTTATATTAAGCAGAAAAAGCGTAGAAAGTATAATGATCACTAATATAAAAATGATTTGATCAATTTTTTAATTAGGAGCAGAATCAATAAAACACTAATTAATATTTATACTTCACTAGCTGTTGCTAGCATGATCAGAAACAAACTTACAATTTGTCCTAATTCAACATACAAGGCAATATTTGTTAGCTAACGTATTGCATTAATTTGCAAATCTTTATATAAAATAATTATGTAAAGATTTGCAAATTAATGTAAATATTTAGCTAAAAATGTTGCCATGTATGCCGATGACAAAAGTTATATTCTTAACAGCTGTAATATATTTGTAATCTATAATCATGTAATATATTATAATATGTGTATATAATTATTATATTATATAAATATACTAATTTGCTTACTTATATTTTAAAAATATTAAAAGTATTTGTAGGCATATATGAAAATATAAGCAAATTATACATTTTAGTCTAATATTTTCTGTTGTAACTGTTCACTTTAAAGTTGTGACGACACCATTTGCATCTTTTAAATCATACTTAACCTAAACAGTCATACGCGCTACATTTCAATATCAGACGAAATTTCGTCAACTAGCACATTAAAATGATCGATTAATTGATTATCGAACACATTAAAAGGATCTATTTCTTTCAAACTTACTAATATGAGAATAAATAGATTGCATGGTAGTAACGCCATTAAACTTTAAATAAAATTTATTTTATTATTTGAATACGCAGTGAGAACATTATCAAACAAACTAAATATAAACTTTCAATAAATTGGAGCAAATTTTCTTCATTTTAGTAATTTGTCGAAGCAATGTTTAAATGAGCAATTCCCAGATTCCTTTAATAATTATCGGGACGCCGAAATTGTTCAGATCAAACATCATTGGTGGTGGAAGGTAACACTAAGCACTTGAACATTTTAATTTACCTTTTTAAATTAAAGATGTTGGTAGTGTCGTTTGCATGATTACAATGATGTATATCACCCTTGTATCTAACTGATTGTTTTTTAAATGATTATTCTGCTATTATTTAATGAATCTTAACAGTAACTTGTCTTATTGGTAAAATCTATTTGTAAAGATTAATTTCGTTGATCATACAAAATATAATTATTAAAATGTATTTAATAAATTTTACATCACATTTTATTCGCCCAAATTTAATATAAAATCAAATAGAATTATATGATATTGTGTTTTATATAATTAAAATAATAATATAAAAATATTATTATTAATAATATTATAATTATTTACGGTTGATATGTGTATATGTTTTATTTGAGTGTTCTGAAAAAATGAAAAAAATTATAATTATGGTCATTATGTTTTTATATTATTAGACTATAAATTACATTAACTTGTTAATGTAAAGATTAATTTCGTTGATCAAAGTTTTTGTCAGTAAAAATTTTATATCACATTTTATATAAAATTAAATAGAATCGGTCGTCATATTTTTATATTATCGACTATAAAATACATATAATAAATATTTTGAAAATATTTTAATATTTATAATCTGATATACTTACCACTTCGAAACTATTTTATTGCTCTTTGCTCTAATCGATACGCGATTGACGATTTTAACTATTACGGGCTCACTTGAAGTCATTCAAGACTCGAACAGGACTTTCTGCGTATATTTTGATGATAATTATGTTCTTACATTTAATTTGCTATAATCTTAATAGTTTTTAAAGCAACGTTGTAAGGAATGTTAGTCTATAAAGTAATTTAAAATTCATTTTTATCAAGTATATTTTGAATTGTGTTATCCAAAAAGTCTTTTGGTTAAAGATGAGCGAAACAGAATCCAGTGACTTCCTAAATTGTTTAATTAAAATTTCTTACAAACATTTTAATGAAACATTTGCATGCTAACGATTTTCTTATCTATTGCACCTTTATGAAAACTCGTTACTATCTATAGGTCAATTTCGTATTTGGAAAATTAAGGATTCTAAAGAATATTACTGACATACGATTAATCTTTATTGAAGAAGATTTCTATGTACTAAGCGATTTGTTGTTCATTTATGAGAAAACCATTACTTCAGGGTTTGTACTTTTGCTATTCAATGGTTTCGCTTAAAAACAGTATTTACTTGATATTGGAAAATATTATCATTTAGTAAAGAATGATCGAAACAAGTTCTAATGTCTTAATAACATGATTTTTCAAATGATTTTGTAATTATTTATTCTATGATTTTGGTAATTTATATAAATATATCAATAATGACATTATTTTGTGATTTACTAATGCTTTGACAAGTTTTATCGTTTTTGATTCTATGCTTTGGCAAAATATTAAACAAAAAATTTCAAAAGACAACTCTATTAAAATAGAATTTGATTAATCATCATTGTGTTATATAATTGAGAATCTAAGGGCCACACTATATTTTCTGTGATGCTGATATTATTAGCAGAGACAAAATCACTTGGATAGTAGAAAATACTTTATTCTGAATTTCTGAACTAACTCTTATCTTCATTAAAACAACACTTTTTTGGCAGAGCCAAAAAAAGTGTTTTTTTTTGATATCTAAGTGATATTATTAGTGATATTATTTTGATATCTAAGTGTTTTTTAATATCCAAGTGATTTTGGCAGAGCCAAAATCACTTAGATATTAGAAAATACTTTATTCTGAATTTCTGAATTAAAGGTTATCTACATTAAAAACACCGTTTTATAAAATACTTGGTTCCGTTATATGCATACTTTACAAGTTTTGTAGCTCGCATTATATAATTTAATTTATACAAATAAATTTCGGAAATCTATTTAATCTATATGATGTATACTAAAATGCAATTTTATTTTAGTGTTTGTGATGAAGATAAACACATATTTGTCGTTGGTAGCCCTTCGAAATGTTCAAAACCCTTGTTTAATACGGTACTTTCTTAATTGAGACGATTACTGAGTTTACATTTTGTAGATTTACATAAGTGATTCCGTGGAATCCGTATTTGGAGTTTTATTGACAAGAGAGCAGTGGAAAATTATTAAATCGCTAGAAGACGTATGAATCAACTTATAGTTTCATTGCTTTAAATTCCATAATTTCAATTTTTATAGTATTTTCTCATCAGTTATTCATTACAATATTTAAACGTCGATTTTATTTTTATTTCCTTTCAGAAAATATTTATTTTTATTTTTTTTGTATAGGAGCAATTTTTGGAGTTATGCTCCTTCACGTATCAGAATGTTTAAGATAAGCGTGACTTTAAATGTAGAGTAAACTATAACTCAACATTTTTATGAGCCGATAACTCAACATCTTTATTTGATATAATATTCAATGTGCTAGAGTAAAGAGAAATTGTCATCGGGCGAAACTATTACGTGATCAGATTTTGGCTTTAATCTTTCGTATCATCACAGGAGATGGGCAAAATTCATTCCCAATGATGTATTTTCTCTATTAACTTTTGTAATCTTATAATTATTTTGAAATTCATTACTTTTACTTTTTGAAAATCTGCGTTATTTTTATTTTAGAGTTATAAATTGACTACTTTTACCATATAATTTTTTTCCTTGAGTTCTAATGTCCCATTAGTTAAGCTCCAATTTATTGTCAGAAAAGTTCCAAATTTAATGTCATACGGTTTTATTTAAATATCTTTTTAAATAAAAGATATTGAATTTCCTCTATTAACTTTTATTCTCTCCGATTGAGCAATCCAAGTTTTTTTTAATTTCAACGAAGTAAACTGAGAAAAATGTGTAGTATGCAGACTATATTTTAGATTAAGAAAATTTCAACATTTGCAATCTAAAAGTCTGGTGCTTTTGAAATACAGGACTATATTTGTATTTGGAATATAGTATAATATAAAATACTACGTACTTTATACTATTTATAAATTAAAAATAAAGATAAATAATTTTAAACAATAAATATTATCGGAATATTTTTGAATATTTTTATTCAAATAGAGATCCGTATCTATGGGAAAATAGTGTCTAGGGCTGGGTAGGCAACATTATTTTTCGTATGTGTCCAATAGTCAAATTTATTAGCATAAAATTCTTCAATGAGGCAAACAAAATTCTTTCATCAACAAGAGCATTTGATAACGAAAACCAAGTTTATTCATCTTCAAAGTTGGATATACGTTTCTGACATAAATCCCACTAATAATGTAATTTTTTTTGTATTTATCTGTCGGACTGATTGAACTGAGTCCTTTTTTAATATGTTTAAATTTTTCTTAAGTATTCGCTAAGCATTTAGCCGAAAATGCTTAGCAAAGTAATAAGCTTAATTATTTTAATTGTATTTAAACACGAAGTGTATACTGCATCCCCATTTTACTACTTTTGATAGTAATCGATATAATGCGAACGTTTTGAAATGCAGACATTTTATTTCATTTTAATTGCCGCATTTCAGTACTAATTCTACAAAATAATTTTTAGAACAGACAAAAGGAATAAATGAACAAAATATAACTACATACGATTTTAGTACGCTTTATACAATTCTAGATTTAGCAGATATTAAAGAAGCGTTAGTAAAATTAATATATCTTATATTCGGATAAAGATATGCATATATATGTTATAATAATTATAACGCCTATCTAACAAAAATTAAACCATCAAGTAAATATAAATATAGGATAAAATTGAATTAATAGAATCCTTAAATATTTTGATAAATCAAAATTATTTAAAAGTAGGGACATCTATATTTAGACAAGTAAAAGGTGTTCCAATGGGTGGTAATAGTAGCTTAATTATAGCTGACTTGTTTTTAAGCTGTATAGAATATGAATTTTTTCATAACAGTGTAAAAACTAAATCTAAACAATATAAATATATGAAATATATGTTTCGATACATTGATGATATATGTGTATTTAACTCTAACAATTTTCAATCAATAAGCGAACAAATTGATCTAGAAAGCCTTATTCTTAACAAAACCAATATTGATAATAAATAAGGTGTATATCTAGATATGAACATTAAATTAACATTAACTAAAACTACTATTAATTTATATCGTAAAGATGACATATTTAAATATTCAAGAAACATATTTTTTGCATGAGTATTCATGCATACCATATAATATAAAATATAATACATTAAATAATGAAATTTAAAAATTGCAACAATATGTAATGATATTGGCTTTCTTCAAAATCATTTAAATAATTTAATAGATACATATTTTAAACTAAGTTACTATAAAAATAACATCAAGCAGAAAATAGTAAAATATATAAATCAACACAATAATATAAAGAATAAATTTAAACTCTTAAGTGGCAAATTTTTATGGATGGATAATAAATAATATACTTTGCATTAGAATAAGATACTTGATAGTTTTTTCAGAGGAAATACATCATTAGCATGTATTTGGCCCCGCTGCTTTGTTGGGTATAGGAGTTAGGGGCCGAAACCTGATAATATAGCAGTTCCTCCTGATGACATCTAATTCTTATTCTGATACATAGTTTGTTATCTATTTGTCAATTCATAAAAATTGATTTTTATTTTTAATTTCAGTTTATAATTCATCTTGATATAAATTATTTAATTTTTTTAACAATTATTTATTATTAATTAATTTTTTATTATTTAATTATTTAACTTTTATTTTGCATTATTTTTAATTTGCAATACAAAATACGTAGGCTCAGTTAGCTTATTTAATTATCTCGGCAACGCTACTAATGACCGTTTATTTTGTTATATCTTCTTCATTTGAGAATAATTTTTTTAATTATAGGAATTTTGTAAATACGACGATTACAACTGGGATATATCTCTTATTCATATAATGAATAAATATGCAAAATTCAGTTCTTGCTTTCCGTTATATGGATCTAGAATAATACATATTGGAATCATGTATTTATAAATGTAATATTACAATTTAACTGTTTAATTTTATATTAGCGGAGTACACAACAAAGTACACCTGAATTATTCAATTGGGGAATTGAATATTCAAATAAAACAGCGTCTCAATGTTGTCGACGAAATCAGCAATCAATTGTTCCCGGAGAAGTTGCAATTTAAACGTAGATCGAAAATTTATTCAAAGAATATGTACGGAGGATGGTCTGATCCAAGGGATATTGCATTGTGTAACTTATTTTCCGAAATATCTGATTAAAATCAATATATCGACACTTTCTCATTTTGACCAATTTGTGTTTAAATTGTATTTTCTTTATTCCAAAAGTCTTGTCAAATTGTTTCCGCTATACTTTTAGCATTTGAATAACAAAAAAAGCTTACCATTTATTTTTTTAAGAATTTCCTCACAATATGTAATGATTATATATTATATATAATACAAGAAACAACAATATCAACGATAGATTTCAAACAAATGTAACCACGCACCAAACAAATCTACATTTTTCGAAATGGATTTCACGTAGCCTTTGCCTTAGACGCGCAAATATTTCTACAGGTAAATTAAAAATATGTAAACGCAACATATGAAAGCAGTGATTTCAGTTTAAAAGCAATTATTATAAGTCACTGTTCTATAATGGATAAATAGATATAAGGGTTGAATCAGATAATAACACTATACCTTAATTATATTGGAATCCAAAATTACATAAAAGTCGAATAAAACCTAGGTTCATATGTAGTGCGTTTAAATGTACATTAAAATTACTTTCTGTCTATATGAATAAAATACTTAAAGTAATTAAAGCACATTTTAATATGAATAAAATACTTAAAGTAATTAAAGCACATTTTAAAAAATATTGCAAGGTAATCGGAATTAATACTGGTATAAAACACTATTTCAGTATTAATTCTACAAAAGATTTTTTAGAACAGACAAAAGGAATAAATTTTCAAAATATAAATACATACGATTTTAGTACGCTTTATACAAATCTAGGTTTAGTAGATATTAAAGAAGCGTTAATAAAATTAATTAACCTTATATTCGGAAAAAGATATACATATATATGTTATAATAATTATAACGCTTATCTAACAAAAATAAAACCATCAAATAAATATAAATATATGGATAAAATTGAATTAATAGAATCCTTAAATATTTTGATAAATCAAAATTATTTAAAAGTAGGGACATCTATATTTAGACAAGTAAAAGGTGTTCTAATGAGAGGTATTAGTAGCCCAATTATAGCTGACTTGTTTTTAAGCTTTATAGAATATGAATTTGTTCATAACTGTGTAAAAACTAAATCTAAACAATATAAATATATGAAATATATGTTTCGATACATTGATGATATATGTGTATTTAATTCTAATAATTTTTATTCAATTAGTGAGCACATTTATCCAGAAAGCCTTATCCTTAACAAAACCAATATTAATGATAAAGAAGGTGTATATCTAGATATGAACATTAAATTAACATTAACTAAAACTACTGTTAATTTATATCGTAAAGATGACATATTTAAATTTACAAGAAACATATTTTTGCATGAGCATTCATCCATACCATATAATATAAAATATAATACATTAAATAATGAAATTTTAAGAATTGCAACAATATGTAATGATATTGGCTTTCTTCAAAATCATTTAAATAATTTAATAGATACATATTTTAAACTAGGTTACTATACATCAAACAGAAAATAGTGTAATATTTTCCATTGATTTTTGTAAATAATATATTTTATATTATTTATAGAATGGAACCATAGAAATGAGAATTTATTCGATAAAAAGGTTCAGTTCAATATTTCAATAGCTGCTGCTATCATCAGGAACTTGATGATGATAGAGTTCCTGATGATATAGCAGCAGCTATTGAAATATTAAACTGAACCTTTTTATCGAATAAATTGTTGTTTATTTGGTTTCATTTTTTTACAATAAAAAGAAACAAAATGGATATTTTCAAACAGTTGAAGAATAGAGACAGAAACCTGATAATATAACACTTCATTTACCTCTAATCTTTATAAATAAAGATTACCTTTTTTCAATGATTTTCTTACGATTATTAACTCTTTTCTTAGGATTATAAATTCTGTTTATAGCAAAACATGTAGCTTCAGTCAAGTGATTTGAAATACAACTTGAAGATATTCGAGTGATCCATTTCCGTTAATTTAGCAAATTTTGAGTAAATTTGAGTATATTATAAATATACTTTGGTAAAATACTTGTTAAAGCAACTTTTCTATTTTTTTATAAATATTTTTGTTGTTAATGGTAACAACAAAAATGTACAAATTTATTTTATATTTTTGTAACATATTTTTGTTATTAAGAGCAGCGTTATAAAGCACAACGCGTTGTGCTCTTAAACATAAATTTTATGTATTTTAAAATAATGAGTATTCCCGTCATTTTTCTTACTTAGTTGAATTGCTCCAATGACCTTCAATTGTTCGTAGCACAGTCCACCTTTTCGCGTCCTTATCCCACACTTTGTGCTATTTCAATTTTACACTTTTGTTATAATACGTATTGCATAAGATAAGTGTGTTTTTATAGAAATTATTTTCTTGTATCTCAACATTGAAAGACCACTGGCACAGTTTATTGCAATGAAACGAAAACATTTTAATCTTATCTAATACGGCAACGAATCTGTTGATAAGATTTCCTGCAATTGTTCGTAGCACAGTCCACCTTTTCGCGTCCTTATCCCACACTTTGTGCTATTTCAATTTTACACTTTTGTTATAATACGTATTGCATAAGATAAGTGTGTTTTTATAGAAATTATTTTCTTGTATCTCAACATTGAAAGACCACTGGCACAGTTTATTGCAATGAAACGAAAACATTTTAATCTTATCTAATACGGCAACGAATCTGTTGATAAGATTTGCTGCCTAATTGATAGGATAATTTTTTTAATAAATTTTGTATGCAACAATGTCGACACAGAAATAGAACTAGGAGTTACTCAGATGACTTTATAAATTGTATGAACAAATCATTACTGCGATATTAAATTGCAATTAAACAAACGTGGCGATATTCCTTATCTAATATATAGGAACACCAGTATAGATAAGTGATAAGAAAGTTACACACAGATAAGCGTTTATCTGTGTGTAACTGTTAAATTCTGATGGACAATAGTGGACTGTAAAAGACTGTTGCAATAACATTTTATGATATCATCAAATCTTAGAATTGTTTTCAATGGATAAAATGTTTAATGATATACTAAGCAGAATTGATAGATTGGAAAGGAATGACAAACCAGTAAGTTTATTTTGGATCAAAACGACTTTCCAAATAAATCAATTCATTAAGTCTACTTAATGTAATTATAAAAAAATAAGTAATTAAAATTAATTAATTATAATTAATAACTATTAATTAAATTAATAGATCAATAAATCAAAATTTAATAATTAAATAATAAATAATTAAAAAAAGTATATAATTATATAAACTTGAAATTTAAAATTGAAATTTTAAATAAAAGTAAATTTTAATTAATAACAGACGTTGTATCAGAATAAAGATTAAAGGTCATTGGGAGGAACAACTATGTAATTAGGTTTCGGCCCTTATTCTTTGATCCAACATAGCAACGGATCAAATTCGTGCCAATGACGTATTTCCTCTGATGAAATTTATTATCTAATATTATAAATGTGACTTTATTTAAATATTTATATGTTAGCTATCCATCTGGGAAGTTTTATTAAAATACATTTTATATAAAAATAGAAAATAATAGATGAATTTATGGAATCGAGCAATACTACTTATTTCAAACTTTAATAATACCTAATAAGAATAGAAAATTATGGGCGATTGATTACGAATCGACTAATATATTTACTATTTATTTAAAATTTTAGTTATTAAAGTCAATTTTATTATTATTCACTAATTAAATTAAAAATTAATTTATTCTTAATTACTAAATATATTTTATTATTTAATAGTTTTCATTATAAACTTCATATGAAGAAAGTCAGTTATCGAATAGGATCGATTTTGATCTCAAAATCTTTCATTAAAATTGGTTAAATGGCACAAGTAAATTTTACCAGTAAATTTCACTGGTTTATTTTAAAGATATACACGAACACAGAAATATAATTGATTTTTACCAAGTAAAATGAGATAACAAATCGTAATCATCTCATTAACGTAAAACTAGTTCGAGCCTAAAATTCTGTCATTCAAATTTGAATTTGACAAACGATTCGACATAGCAGCTGTTTCTCTCTTTGAAGGGCCCCTTTTATTTATCTGATGCAAAATCGCCACTAGAACGGCGAATGAAATTGATTGCTTTTCAAAATAGCACTGTCTTGAAAGGAAAATATCGGAAAGTGGGCTTCTATGCCATATATTCATATTTAGGTAAGAATTACTAGGAAATGAAAATTTTTGATTAGAATATTTGATGCTTCGAAATGTCTATTTCTATAAAAATCACTTTTCATACATGCAGCTTAATATAATCGCTACTAGAACTTGACCCCTAGCTTTGACCGCCTTATGCAAGAATTGACTCACCATCAAGTTTCAAAAAAAAACAAATAAAAAGTTTTATATAATTCAATTTTTATATTCTTGTGAAGATGTTTCATAAAATATATTAAAAAAATAATATAAAGCCATGTAAACGCCTTATAAAGCCATGTTTTAAAAAAATGCCCCGTCATATGAGAATGGAATTCCTGATATAAACGATATTGTTTATAGCTGAAATGATAAAAGTCAGTATTTCAATAAATATTTATTTAACCACTTTATAGTATCTTCAAAGCGCTTAGTAAATTTTAATGAATTTGCTTTAATTTTAAAACACGCTTTCTCTGTACGATTTACTTTCGACATCAAATCAAATTTACACTTTCTCTTTTAAATTAAAGTTTTAATTTCGACTTCAACTTTAAATAAAAATATAAACAAATTGAAGAGAATATTCCATTATTGTTTTAACCGTAGTGACCGTTCGGATTGTAGGCGTAGAATATTCACTCTCACTCGCTGAATTTTTAGATGATTAAATCGCAATGGATGAAATGTTCCAGTTTGTATTAGTTAATACATTTTGAAATGAAATTGGATTATTTTGAAATATATTTTAATAAAGTTCATCTTTCATTAATTTATTGGTAAAAAATAGTTTAAAAAACTGTGTTGTGGAATGTTTAGTTAAACCGAAACTTTCTATCCCGTTTGAATGAATGCAATGACGGATAAGGACCATTGGGGAAATGTCCCGAGTTGAGTGAATTGCTACATTTTGCCAATACTTTGTTGTAAAAAATAATATTTACATTAGATAGATAAGACTACTTCCATGTGCATGCCGGATCGTCGTTAAACGTATAATGTCGGTGAAATTATAACTTTGATATAAACCCATATTTGAAATTTAATATTATAATTATATTAAAATTATAAATATTAATAAAGTTATTTATTAACTTTAAGTTTATAAATTATAAAAATTCATTAAATCAGTGATTTTAACGTTTTTAATGAGTAATTATCTCGTAATGTAAGTTAAAATAAATCTCTACAATAAATGTTGTATTCTGTATTTAATAAATACTGCTTTTACGCATTTTTAAAATCATTTTCATGTGCATATTAGATCGACAAGAGTGACATGTTAAAACTTATATCGGACTTACATTTGGTAAGAATCAGAAGAAATAATCATCAGGTAGGCATTTCACATTATTGTATTTTCATTCAGTTTATCAAACATTAAAGGAAATTGAGATCGGAAGGCGTATAAATAAAATACGAAAAAACGTAGAAGACATTGAAGTTAAAAATAAATTGCGTCATTTGCTTATATTTTGGAGGCGGGATATATTAAACAAATTACCCAATCGTAAGAAAATATGTGGAACGGGGACTAACATTTTAAATGGCCCACAAAAGGGTATGTTGAAAATTTTTATGATAACATAAATCTTATTAGTTAGATAATTATGAAATTAATTTTTAATTAATTATTTAAAATTATTTAAATATTTATGTGATAATGTTTAAGCTAAAACTGTAATTTTATGAACTGAACTGTTTTTGATTTACTGAACACGATAGAGAAGGAGCTATCTAAATGTCGTAAAATCATTGAAACCGATTCAATGGTAACAATTTCGAGTTTAGTTTCACTTTTCCCTGAAAAGTGAAACTGTTCATTTTTCTTTTTTCACTTTTTTGTTTTGTATAATTGACTCACTGACAATTTCATGTCCATACCTGAACTTCTAATATGATTATTGATTAACAATTGTAAATTTTAATTTGAATTAAGCGATTAGCACATAGTAGATGATAGCTGCAGTATAAAAAACAAAAACTATTTTGTATTTATACAGAATTAAAAAGAGAATAATATACTTTTTTGTTTTGTATAATTGACTCACTGACAATTTCATGTCCATACCTGAACTTCTAATATGATTATTGATTAACAATTGTAAATTTTAATTTGAATTAAGCGATTAGCACATAGTAGATGATAGCTGCAGTATAAAAAACAAAAACTATTTTGTATTTATACAGAATTAAAAAGAGAATAATATATAAAAGACTGATAAATCAAAATAATTAATTGAGATTAAATAATAATGAAGGTTGATTTATTACAGTAAATTGCAACTCGGCAGGTGGAAAGTAATTAGTAATTTATTCTGTGATATTGTGTATATATCGTGCAAATAAAAGCTTAATCGTTTGTAATGTAAGTATAATGTAAGTATCAAGTTTATGTTTTACATCTAAATAATACGAATGCTATAAACCTGCATTAACGATATTTAAAAGTAATTTAAAAAATTTTCATTTACAAAATCTTTAATCTGCGTTAGTTAGGCTATTTCAGAACCCAATTTGTCTTTTGTAAACATCTTACTGTTATTATTTAAAATTTGAAGCATTAAATATATGAGACGTTACACTTGAATGTGGTTCCTATTTGGATGAACTGTTCGACATTTAATATATTTACTTAAAGTCTATCAATGAACAGGTAATTAATAGAGATGTGAATGCTTTAAAAATTAAGGAACCGGGCGAATACGGCATCAAAAGAATCCTGGTCATTTCAAATTTACCGAAATGGATTATGTCAAGCCCACTTTATCTTCCGATTTTTATAATCCAGATAATTTTAACAAAAAAGACGGGAACGATGGTTTAACACCGAAAATGAATACATTTGTTGAAGATTCGACAAACGCCGTAAATATATTCCGGGATTTAAAAGTTCTTCCATATACATTCAACTATACATACGACGAAGACCAAAATTTAACGGACTTTTTTGAAAAAGCGCAGTCGTATTTTGATGATAACAGTTAAACGATATTGAATTCATCGGTTGTCAATATTATTGTTAGTAGTTTACAATCAACATAAACTTTATATGTAATTTGTTTAACTATCATTCTCATTTTTACTTTAAGAACAAAGTAAATCAACTTAATCATCATTTTCGCTTGGCGGCCTAGATAACATTTAATTCTTGATAAAATTTAATTTTGTTTTAAATATTATATTTTTGCATATTATATTTTACATTCACACTTTATATTCAAATTTAATATTTCCTATATCAAGTTTATATCAAATTTTTGTTATATTATTAAATTTTGTTATCAAATTTTTTGTTTTAATCCTCATCTTAAATTTTTGGTGTAAAAATCAATTTAAATTAATGCAATTAATTTAAATTAATTAAATTAATTTATATTAATTAAATTTTTAAATTAAAAATCAATATTTTTCATTTATAGATTGATTTTAAAAATGCGTAAAAGCAGTATTTATTAAATACAGAATACAACATTTATTGTAGAGATTTATTTTAACTTACATTACGAGATAATTACTCATTAAAAACGTTAAAATCACTGATTTAATGAATTTTTATAATTTATAAATTTAAAGTTAATAAATAACTTTATTAATCATGGAAACGGAAGGTGCTCGGGGTCAATGTTAAATGATCAAAATTGAAATGGCAAGACGACCCGCATTTATTCAAATTTAATATTTCCTATATCAAGTTTATATCAAATTTTTGTTATATTATTAAATTTTGTTATCAAATTTTTTGTTTTAATCCTCATCTTAAATTTTTGGTGTAAAAATCAATTTAAATTAATGCAATTAATTTAAATTAATTAAATTAATTTATATTAATTAAATTTTTAAATTAAAAATCAATATTTTTCATTTATAGATTGATTTTAAAAATGCGTAAAAGCAGTATTTATTAAATACAGAATACAACATTTATTGTAGAGATTTATTTTAACTTACATTACGAGATAATTACTCATTAAAAACGTTAAAATCACTGATTTAATGAATTTTTATAATTTATAAATTTAAAGTTAATAAATAACTTTATTAATCATGGAAACGGAAGGTGCTCGGGGTCAATGTTAAATGATCAAAATTGAAATGGCAATATTCAATTTAATATTATAATTTTAAAATTATAATTAAATTAATTATTAAATTTCAAATTAATGTTAATTTAAATTAATAAATTCAATATTTTTCATTTATAGATTGATTTTAAAAATGCGTAAAAGCAGTATTTATTAAATACATACAAATTTAAGAGATTTTAACTTACATGAGATAATTACTCATGTTAAAATTATATAATGAATTTTTATAAACTTAAAGTTAATAAATAACTTTATTAATATTTATAATTTTAATATAATTATAATATTAAATTTCAAATATGTTGGAATATTATATTCCAACAAAAAGCATTTTATTCATAAAATTACAGTTTTAGCTTAAACATTATCACATAAATATTTAAATAATTTTAAATAATTAATTAAAAATTAATTTCATAATTATCTAACTAATAAGATTTATGTTATCATAAAAATTTTCAACATACCCTTTTGTGGGCCATTTAAAATGTTAGTCCCCGTTCCACATATTTTCTTACGATTGGGTAATTTGTTTAATATATCCCGCCTCCAAAATATAAGCAAATGACGCAATTTATTTTTAACTTCAATGTCTTCTACGTTTTTTCGTATTTTATTTATACGCCTTCCGATCTCAATTTCCTTTAATGTTTGATAAACTGAATGAAAATACAATAATGTGAAATGCCTACCTGATGATTATTTCTTCTGATTCTTACCAAATGTAAGTCCGATATAAGTTTTAACATGTCACTCTTGTCGATCTAATATGCACATGAAAATGATTTTAAAAATGCGTAAAAGCAGTATTTATTAAATACAGAATACAACATTTATTGTAGAGATTTATTTTAACTTACATTACGAGATAATTACTCATTAAAAACGTTAATTTAAAGTTAATAAATAACTTTATTAATCATGGAAACGGAAGGTGCTCGGGGTCAATGTTAAATGATCAAAATTGAAATGGCAAGACGACCCGCATTTATTCAAATTTAATATTTCCTATATCAAGTTTATATCAAATTTTTGTTATATTATTAAATTTTGTTATCAAATTTTTTGTTTTAATCCTCATCTTAAATTTTTGGTGTAAAAATCAATTTAAATTAATTAATTTGATTCATCATTAGATTGCAAATAATTCATACACCTACATTAGTCAAATTAATTTTATAATTCTATAATAAATTGTTTTATAATAAATTGTTTTATAATAAATTATTTTATAATAAATTGTTTTATAATAAATTGTTTTTGTATAATAAATTGTTTTATAATAAATTGTTTTATAATAAATTATTTATTTTAAGAGTTTATACTTTAAATACAATTTAAAATATTAATAAATGGAAATTTCTGTCACAATTCCTTCAGATAGTCTATCATTGTTAAGCTAATAGACACTTCATGTACGGTTTTTGTTGTGCAGTACATTACGGATCAACGAGCACCAACGAAACCAAGGAGTTTCGAATCAACGAGCACCAAAGACACAAAAGACACTCCACTATCAAACAGTTCCTTTCTATCATCAAGCGTTTCAGATAAACAGTGTACCGCAAACAACAAAATTGTTTTCTCTTTGACTACAACAAGTTTGTAGTTATTGGAGCTGGATCAAATAAAATACGTAATTACTTTTAATATTTCGCTAACTACCCTTAGTATCTTCAGAAAATTACCAGGTAATTTTCTAATAATCTTGAGGTCCAGCTCCAATAATTATTTATCAATAATGGATCGGTATAATCTATTTAAAATTACATCAAGTTTGATTACTTATTTAAACATTCTAAGCAATCCTAGCAGTGTAAAACCTCAATTGTTTCAACTTAGCCAGTGGTCACATTGCATATCAGATTTTCATTAAAGATCAAGTTCTACTCAACTACACTCGTAATCCACTCTAGTCATGATTACAACAATACATTTGTACCCTCTTAATATAGCGACACTTCACCTTTTAGAATATCCAATACGGTCGCTAATAAAGGTAAAATACGTGATTCGACGTTTGCTATAGGTGATATCGCAATAGCTCATTCTAGTAATCCACTCGCGACCAATTACTGTTCAACATACTCGGATAATGAGGCTTCGGTTACTATGACTCCTATGACAATCAATCGTTCGATATCACTTCGAGGTTTGAAGAGTAGAAAAATACGATCGTTCTTGCAGTTTTCAAATAGCATATTTGGTTGAATCCGAGTCACTCCAGCCTCGTTCGCATAGATCACAACTTCAATTCACTTAAACAAATTCTATATCACCTGTCAAGTTTCTTTCCTCTCCAGAACAAGGAAATTCGAGCTCTTAATCTTTTAGATTAGGAAATGGAAAAAAAGGGTGGGCAAAACCATCACTTCTGTAAAGTCGTGTTAGATAATACCTTGCTGATAAGCCGTGCTGCTGTATGTAGTCTCATTTTAAAGCACTCATCCGCCTTAAAAGGTTCTCGTTTGAATCTACTGAAAGACCTATCGTTTGACGTTAGAAATAAATTGAAGGAAGCACAAAATGACTTAATAGGCATACATTTGAAGGAGGAGATAATATCACTATCTAAAATTTTCAGGAAGTGCGGCGCACAGCATCTACTCTGTTTCGAGTATTTTCATAGCAAAGTTGCTCGAGTTCAATACTGTTGTGCCTCTTCGCCACTCTAGTCAAAGTATAGTTTCTGTAGAGAAGCCTGTATTGCCAAATCAAGAAAACACACTATCATTCCGCATGTACATCATCGGTTCATTCTGTACATCACATGATTTCTATCATGTACACAAATATTTTAAGCTTACCCATAAGCTTGATGAATTATGCTTGCTCGTTAACTAATCACAACTTGGTATTATAGCAATGACTGAAACCTGACTCAATGTAGATGTTTTGGATAACGAAGTCAGTATTAATGGTTATTCGCTTGGACGTGCTGATCGGGATACTTCCAAGGGTGATGGAGTAATTGTATATGTTAAATACCCACTGTTAATGAACTTTGTTGAATCTTCTTCGGGACTGACGGATCGCTGTGAATATCTGTGAGTTACTATATCAGGTTTTATCCAATCTACTCTCTGCAATAGCATTTTCTTCCGTACCCCACGTTTCCAAGTCTTAACAATTTGTAGCGTGTTGAAACGCAAAGCTCTATGCGACTTTAACATGCCTGATGTGGACTGGGACCAAATTTACCATAATAATGGTTGTGACGAAGATTCTATTAGTTTATTTGATACTTTTGTCCTACTCAATCTCATTTAACATGTTAGTGATTTCACTAGGTACTGCGGTTTACACTCCTCGATATTAGATTTGTGTATGTCGATGTACAGCGATCTAGTCCAGAATATAAAACTTGATCCTCAAATTGGTCGTAGCGATCACCAGGGGATGATTGTTATCTTGTTACTAAAAGGTCTATCCTCCACATTAGTTCAGGTGCTGGATATACGTATATCTGACTTTAATCTGATTCACTCTTTCCTATCCACGATTTCGTAGTCAGAACCATATTTCTATGAAGTTAATCTCAGTGGAAATTCATGAAGAGCAATTTGCTTATAGGATTTAAATACTGCAGCCCTGTAATCAGCCGTAATTAGAAGTAATTAGAAGCTTGTCAATGTGGCTAGATAAGGAAGTCAGCGATGCGATAAGTCTACGTGACGCTCTTTTCGTGAGAAAAAAGAGCGTAAATGGCAGTCGGCTACTATAAATGGTAGTCGTACATTCTCAGAAAACTAGCCACATCTTTAAAAAATCAAACATAGGGATCGAATAAACTTTTTAAGTTTCTCGGTTCTTACCGCGAATCTTCTAATTTGATATCGAGCATCGTAACATCAAATAATGTAGTAATAGATGACGTCATGTCAATTGTGGAGACTTTTTCTAATCATTTTTTGCCTTTACCACAATATTCTGAAGTATCAAAATTTCGTGTAGTACATGCAACATAAGAAATGATGTTAAGAGTTAAAAGTTATAAACGTTATACTAATGATTTAAATATTATATAATTTAATTTTAAATTGTAAAGAATTTAATTCCACAATTATAAGTTGATTGTTTAAATACGTCACTACAAATATCGAGCAGGTGATAAAAAAAAGACAAATAATAAACAAAAACTTGGTTTATCTAACCGAATGCTATCCCAAATTTTTTTATTTTAAACAATATTTCAATGTCAAAGTAAAGCTTAATTAACAAACAACTAACAACTATAATGTGACCAACAACTATGTCATCTATATCATGCAAGTACTTCTTATGCTTTGCAATCCTAAGACTCTGTATTTTCCAATTATATTTAGCTTATATTTTGTTTTTGTTTTAGATTTCTATTCGATATGTTCGATATGTTGAACATTTCTTCGGTATGTTTAACATATCGAAGTTTCATAAACTCTTTGTAGATCATCGAAATCAATACATTTCGAAGTGAATTTGTATAAATTTATTCGTTAAACATTTGAAGTCGTCCCAATTTCAAGTCGTACATTTAATATGTAGCGAAGTTCGTATAATTCCGAAGTAATATAGTTCATATAGTTTATTACATTTAGTCAATAAAATTCGAAATCCAATCTAGATATAATAACTCTTTTACTTTACTTGTATGTCTTTACAACATAAACATCGTATGCCGTAACGACATAGAAAATTCATTACATTCAGAAGAATCACTAATTACCATTTGAGACTGTAAATCATATAAATCCTTTAAATAGAATGACACTTATTTTAATATAAGGTACGGTTGGTAGTGTTCGGTGAATTGAAATAAACGGTGCTACAAATAAATTAAGTATTTTTTGACTATATCAAAGATGTAGAAATTGAAGCGTAACATGTCAATTGTCTTATATTTAAAGCTAATAAAAATGATATGACTAATTGTTTCACATTAATAAACATTACATTTCGTTATGACATTCACTTTCTTAAATTAATGAATTCTTCCTGATCAGACAATTTTCAGATCTGGAAGATTTTGATGAAATTGTTTTTATGAACATAGCCGAAAACACATTTAATCAAAGTCTGTAATAAATTTTATTATGATTAACACAAATTACATATTTAAAAGACCCATGACATCATTTACCAGTATTTACTAATCATTCTTAAACAAATGAATTAGATAATATAAATAACTACAATATAATAATTCCATATAAATAAAAATTATTTCAAAATTAAAACGATTATCTTAAACAAGATGGAGATAAATTATAAAGTGATATTACTCTTGACCAATAAGTTAAATTACAACGTATTCGTTAAGATAAAAATAGAGGAATTGATATAATCAAGTGAGTTATAAAAACGTTTATACCGATTAAATCAGCTAACCGAGTCTACGTATTTAATATAAATATAAAATAAACAAAACATAATAATGCTAAATCAAAATTTAATAATTAAATAATAAAATTAAAAATTGTTTTTAGATTTTCTATAATTTAAAATAGGACTCACTAAAAATAGAAAAAGCTTTAAAACAGTTCATATTTAAAATAAATTAAATATATTTTTGCAAATTAGATTAATTAACTGATTTTACGCATTTTGTACTATAGATTTAAAAATAAATATTTTAATTTTAAAATTTTCTATAATTTAGATTTATTTAAAGTAAGAATTTTTAAAATTCTTACTTTAAAGACAAATAAGATATCTGTATCATATTTTTATTAAAAAATATATCTGTATCTTTAATACAGATAAGTATTAAAGTAATTTCTTACTTTAATACTTATCTGTATTCTAAAATACAGATATTTTAAGGAAAAACGTGAAATATCACACGACCAACCGTAATTTGTTGATATTCTGTAGGAAAGCGTTTAAGCGTTTGTATTAAATTATTGATTTGATTAGTGATTGAATTATAATTAAATTATTGAATTATTACACATATTTTATAAATATTAGATAAATTTTAAATAAAAACATTTACTACTCTATAATTAAATAAATTATTCATTTTATACATTAATATTTTATTATTAAATATTAATTTGCTAATATTTTACTATTAGGAATAAATTTGTGCTAATGTTGTAGTCATTTCAAATATAAAATTATTTTTAACATCACATTTTATGATAAATTTTGCTAGTTTGTTTACTGATGCGATCTATTTATGACTAATGATTATTGATGACAATTTTAGCAATTGTCATCAATTGCCAAAAATTTAATATTCAGGTTCAGAAGTCGAACGAATACATATCACGTTCATATAGTTATTAATCTTTTTATAATAATAAGATTTTATTAATACAAAAAGATAAATTGAGAAAATGATAGTTCAGTCAAAAACAGAAATAAATTCTCTCTTCTTAAATTCATCTTCAATTCTGCAATTGTCTCCGATTCCAATTACGGCCTCAAATCCAGTGGAATCTGAGCCTCCCCCAACCCATCCAACACGTTGCCTTCCGACTGAACCATCCGGGGTCTTTCACCACCGAAGAGTCCAATCGGCGCGGACTATGATGGGTAAACGCGAGACGAGGAGCTTAAGAAACCTTAGCCTTCGCTCTGGTGGACGTCCTCTTGAAAAGAAGAGTAATCCCGAGATAGCTTAAGTGCCCCAGAAATGCACCTGGGTTATCCCTTTCAACGACAAATGCCGGGCCCGTTTCAGAGCCCACCTAGCTCTCTTCAGGATACGTTTGAGTCTATCCACGTCAGCTTTCGCCGACCAGTTCATCGAAACGGTGAAACCCAGTTATTTTACTCGACTTGTGAAGGTGAGGATTGTTCCAGAGGCAAAAATGGAGGAGAGTGCAGATAGTGCCAGTCTCTTAAGTTTTTGCTTCGTTACAGGGGTGCCATGAAAGACGATCACCTGCGATTTAGCAGAGTTTAAAACAAGGCTGGACTTGGACAACTAACTGGTCTTTTAATCTTAAAAAGAAACGGCTGATGTCCGAGACTACGTCTTTGCACCTGCGTCCAGTGAACAGAGCTGTGGTGTCATCAGCGTGCACCACTAGACGTTGATCACGTTTAAATATTTTGAATAGATTGATGGAGGCAGCAAAATATAAGATAGGAGCGAGGGGAGCCTTGATGCACACCCGTAATAGAATAGAACTGACGCACATCAGGGTCATCATCATTTTAAAATCGCTTGGTGTACGGCAGTATCTCCACCCTATTAACAATTCTCAAAGGCAACCCGAGAAACCTGAGAGAAGAGATAATAAAGGGAATGGATATGCGGTCAAATGCAGCGGAAAAATCAGGAAAAACAGCCACAGCGAGTTGATAACTGTTCTCTTGACAAAACCGATGCACTTCACCCAATCTTTTTGCCATATTCAACAGTATATCAAGCTATACGAATATATGTTTCAAAACTAGCGACTGTTTGCTGCAAGTATTTTCTGCGTTCTACACTTTATACAAATGGATAAAAACTAGCGACTGTTTGTTGCGAGTATGTTCTGCGTTCTACACGTTTTGCAAATGGATAGAATCTGTTCGCATGATGATAGAATCATTCTGAATGTTGATTATTCAAAACTCTCTTAGTAACTATACACTTAGACATTCAACAATGTCATTTTTCGTTAAAACCTTTGTGTTCTTTAACGGAAAGTTTTTGTTCTGACGTGTGCTATTTATAAATTTTGTTAAATAATGTTCATTTATGTGCACTTAATGTTTCATCCAATAGTTATATAGTTGCGTAACATGATGATATGTAATTCTTTAGGTATTGCATTGATTTATTTTCACGTTTGATATATCCTGGGCTACAACATCGATACGGAAGGAACGTATCTACGTAAAACTTGTTTCCTTTTAAATTCTAAAAAGGCTTTTGGAGCAGGCATTTGCATAATATTTCCTGAGCTACAACATATTTGATATTTGTAATAAATTCTAATACAAAGAGAATTTAGATTTTTATTTAAGCAGCAATTACGTTAATATTTAGATCATAAATATTAGTATTCGTTTTCCTGAAAGCATTGTACGAAACTTCGACTAAAAGAGAATAATAAAATTAATTTTTAAATTAAAATAACATTTTATAAGTTGTAAAATACAAATAAAAATATTCGTTTAACTTGAATTTTATGTACAAAATTAAAGTATTATTTATAATAATATTTTTATTAATTTAATAAATTAAAGTTAAATGTTCCTTTATTCTTTAAACGAAGAATTTTACGATAATAAATAAGTTTTAAAGACATGATCTTTAAAATGATTTTATTGAGTTGCAGTTGCATCTAGTAATTGTTTACGACATCATTTTTGACAATTTGGTATTTTTTTAAATAAATAATAAAACATATGTTTGATTTTCAGTCACTCGATAGCTATTCGAAAAAATAATGAGACATGTTTCCAATCCTGCTATATTTGGTTGAATATCGCATGTGTTACCACAGTTTACTGATTTATTCTTTTAAAAACTTAATATTAAGATAAAACTTAACCTAAAATTGCCGAAAATAATAACAAATTAAATATTAAATTTATTCCTTATAGGAATAAATTAATTATATATTATTATATTATTAATATAAGAATATAAGAATATGCTCTGAATTAACATCAAACAAAGCATAAACTTAGATGTGTCGTTCAATCAAATGAATATTTTGATGATTTAGACAGTTTACTAAAGCACCTAACGGAGTAAGTAATATAAACCCGCTTTAAATAAAAACAAAAAACACCAGAAAAAGATGTAAATATTACACAAACAGAAAAGGCGAAATCAAATTGGAAATTAAAATACACAATTGACGGGTTTGTAAATAACAACAGCCGTGATCTCTTAAATCTCTCAAGTTTCATTTTCAAACGAGCCTACAAATTGTAGAACTTTGAAAGCTCATAGAATGATGCAGTCAATATCAAATATTTTAACCATTGATTTGTAACTAACGAATCTATCGTTTAATGTATAAGTGTAATAATTTACATATATGTAATTATATTATGATATTATATTATGATATTATATATCATCATATTATGATATAATTTGCTACAAATACAATCCCAAATGCATTTTCAAATAAATCGAATTGTTTTTTCAATTTTACGAAATTAATTGAAAATTATTATTTTTTAATGTTTCGGCTGCTATTTAATAAATGCCACATACGATTTAATTTTATATTAAATCGTATGATTTAATATAAAATTTAAAATAAATACAATATTTTTGAAATGGGCATAAACTTGTTGCCGAAAAATAATAATTCCTTTGCACTGGATTTTGCCTTTACCAAACCAGGAAATTATTCATTCCAATCTGACACTTTTGTGTTAGGACATTTAATTAATTTTAATTTTTTAGATAAAAACAGTTTGAACAGTTTAAATAATCAGAATATTTATTTAGGTGACATAATCTGCCTTACAGGCTTCTCGAAATAACATTACTAAACGATCATTAATCATATTCAACTATTTACATTTAAATAATAATTTTTAATAATTTTAAATATTTTTAATTTTTAATAATAATTTTTAATAATTTTAATTTTTTATAATTTTCAATAATAATTTTAATAATTTTTAATAATTTTAATAATTTTTAATAATTTTAAATAATAATTTAAAATCATAAATAATTTTAATAATTTTTAATAATTTTAAATAATAATTTAAAATAATAATAATTTTAATAAATTTAATAATTTTAATGTTTTATTAGATTTTAAAAAATTACATAACATTATTTAATAATATTATGTAACTTAGTTTTTATAACAATATTTTGATGATACTCGCTCGTGTATGCAATTATTCATTCTATTAACCTGGCAGATTCCGGTTTCCTGTCAAGAAAATTCAAAAGACAGATTGTCGGTTGTTTCCGTCAACTGTAGTGCAATCTCCGTCTTTTTGTTACAAAAGATGGATACAACGTACAGTTTGCACAAGTAGAAATGCTTTCCTTACAAACTGTATCGTTTGTATAGTCAGAAAGGCAGCAGAAGAAAATTTCAGCAGATCATTAAAGGACCGAAACACGAAATGTAGGCGTAGACTCACTGCTGATGAGGTCCACCTACGCTGATTGTAGTGTACAGTGCTGCATCTAGGATTACAGAATTCACACGAGGATAATTTATGAAGCCGACCAAATGATGATACTCGCTCGTGTATGCAATTGTTCATTCAATTTACCTGTCAGATTCCGGTTTCCTGTCAAGAAAATTCAAAAGACAGATTGTCGGTTGTTTCCGGCAACTGTAGTGCTAGCTCCGTCTTTTTGTTACAAAAGACGGAAACAACGTACAGTTTGCACAAGTGGAAATGTTTTCCTTACAAACTGTATCGTTTGTTTTTACGGAAAGGCAGCAGAAGAAAATTTCAGCAGATCATTAAAGGACCGAAACACAAAAGGTAGGCGTAGGCTCACTGCTGATGAGGTCCACCTACGCTGATTGTAGTGTACAGTGCTGCATCTAGGATTAAAGAATTCACACGAGGATAATTGATGAAGCCGACCAAATGATAACAATATTTATTAGAATAATTTACAAATGTGTATGTTCCATCAAATAAGCCTTAGCCGAGTTGTTTCGTAAAATTTTTATTAGTTTGGCGAATCATTGAGTGAATTCGCTTGACTGTTGAGGTTTCTTATGGATGATCGTCGAATCGCCAGAGATACAAATATTGCGAGGATGAATAAGATGTTGCTTCTAAGGTGAGTGATGCATTCGTGATAGGGTGTATTGTGTTTAACCGCCTGCTGACGTGGATCTGTCCTAATACTCTGTCTGCATTATGACCTATGTTTCCTAGCGCAGAAAACGCTTGAGAATTTGTGAATTGTTATCTTTAGAAGATAAAGCATATGCCTTTTTTTACTAAATAACTAAGGAATATATACGTATATAGTAAGTTTAATTAATATTTTAGTAAGTTTAATTCACAAAAACGGTATAAGCCAATTGTTTGTCAAGTCTATCAGATTACTTCCTTTCTAATTATTTGATTTTTGATCAAATTATCTATTAGTCGAGATATGTATGTGTTTCAGTAAAAACTTGCTCAGGAAAACAAAATGTTTTGTTTTATCATCGTAAAACGATGATAACGTAGTTGTTTTGTGTTTCACTTTGTCAAGTGTGAGAACGAAACTGATGCTTATGGGAAGAAGAAACAAAATAATTAAATATTATAATATTAATTTAACATTTTAATATTATAAAAATATTTTTATAAAAATAATAAAGAATATATTATTTTGACGCATAATTTTTCAAAAGATTTAAAACGAAAAAAAGGTGAATTAAAATATAATAATCCGATTATTCATGTTCTCTTATGTTTACTTAGCAGAACAGGTTTTCAGTGCTTACATTTTATTGCTTTTTTGCTTTAGACTCCTTGTTTTAATTGTTTTAAAATAATTTAAAATTATTTTAAATTATTATTTGTGAATTAAAATTACAACTATTATATATAATGGCATATTTAATTTGTTATTTTTAAAGTATACACTGTATACTTTACAGCCTATAATAATCAAAGTGTCGTCAATATGATAATAGAAAGTACGCGGAATTTTTATGATTGAAATCTAATATCCCGAATTAAGAAAGCTTAAAACGGAATAGGCCGAATTTTTGTTGGATTGAAATATCAGACGAATCATATCTACTGATTACAACAAGTAAAATCTAATTAATATTCATGCTTAAAACGGAATAGGCCGAATTTTTGTTGGATCGGAATATTAGACGGATCATATATACTGATTACAACAAGTAAGCACACAATCTGTGTGCATTTGCCACATTAAAAAAAACTTTCAAAATTAAGTGAAATTTAATTAATATTGAATTATGGGACATGCTAAACTGCATTGTGGAATAGAATATATCCAATAGACTAAAAATAAATAAATTAATCCTTACATGTTTTTAGTTGTTGTCGATATTGATCTGATCCGGTGGGCTATAAAAATTGATAATATCGAGCTCCCTAATAAAGAAGGAATAGCTTTATAACAGTCCATACTTTAAATAAATTAAATTAGCACGTGTGCAAATCTACAATTAAATATCAACTCAATTAAATATCCACATAAAGTGGAGAAAAACGATTTTGAAATCTATTCCTTTCGAAACCAGAATACAATTGTATTTCAAAATTCGATTTATCCAAATAGCAAAAATTAAAACATTTTAACAAATGCTTTAACATTTTTTCTATATAAAATGTTTAATATTTTTTCTGTAAAATTAAAAGTGTTTTTGCGATCTATTCAGTCATTATTATAGCAATCACAAACAGAATTGATAAAATTCTTCTACAGGTTTTGGAAAGGCCATCATTTACTTGTACAAATTTCAATCGTTCGTTTGTTAATTAACATGGAGTTAACTAATAAAGTGATTTAGCTTTTGGCTAATTTGTTCAACTTCAAATAGACTACGTTCAATTTAAACATGACAAATAGATTATGAATTGATTAATGAACTTAGCACAAAACTAAATAAAACTGGTAATAGAAAATAGAAATAGAAAGGATTTCTATTTTGGATTATTTCAATAGAAAAAATCCAAAACGTGTATTTCCAGAAATGTGAAGCATTTTAATACCAGTATGTATGATATTACCAGTGATTAATGTGCCAACAATAATTTCTTCTTATAGAAAATATTAAAAATAATTTCTTCTTTCCTATGATTTAGCCAGCTCCAATAATTATTTATCAATATGTCATTATCAACTATTTGAAAATTAATAATTTAATAATAATTCATATTTTAATTATATTATTATAATTATATAATTGTATTCTATTCATATTCATATTATTTAATAGAATTATTAGAACTGGATCAAAGAAAGGCAAATTTTATTCGATATTTCACTAATCTCTGTTAGCGGAATATCAAATTTTTTGTTTTAATCCTAATCTTAAATTTTTGGTGTAAAAATCAATTTAAATTAATGCAATTAATTTAAATTAATTAAATTAATTTATATTAATTAAATTTTTAAATTAAAAATCAATATTTTTCATTTATAGAAAAAAATATTTGAAAATTATTAATTTAATAATATTTCATATTTCATTATACTTACATAATTATATAATTATATTCATATTCATATTATTTAATAGAATTATTAGAACTGGATCAAAGAAAGGAAAATTTTATTCGATATTTCACTAATCTCTGTTAGCATCTTCAGAAAGTTACAATGTATTTAATGCTAACAGAAGTTAGCGAAATATCAAAAATAATTACGTCTTTCCTTTGATCCAAATCCAATAATTCTTTATCAATAAATGGATCAGTATCAGCTATTTAAAAACCGTCAATAATGTACAAGTGTATAAAATTGTATAGTGCAGTCAGCTATCAATTAGCTGTTAATACTCTAGTGTTATACGACAGAAATAATAAATATATTTCTGTAATAAATATATTATTTATATAATAAATATATATAAATATATATTTCATATTTTAAGTAACATGTGAATTTTGCATTGATATAGGCATTATCTATAATAGATATATTTCCACGATGCATGTGTTAGAAAATGCAGTTATTTCCACGATGCAATAAAAACATACATTTGCAATTCAAATATAACAATTTAAAAAGATAAGCTAAATCCAGAAGAACACGAAACTGTGTATTATTTTGATTTATGAAAAACAAGCGCAATTGAAATTGTAAACAAAGACAAAAAGTAAACTCTTTCAAATAATTTAAAAATTTATTGCTACTTACATCTTTGAGATGGTACCAGAAACGAATTGTGAAGAGTTTGCTTCAAAAGTTGTATTTCTAAACTTTCTAAACATTAAAAAGTTTAAAGTCAAAAGTTATAGCAAAAATTAAAAGTTTTTGTTGGTAAGCTGATATTCTTACTTTGTTAAGCTGATTCATAGCGAAAGTTTATTTAGCATCAAAGATTAAAATTTGGAATTTTAAAAAATTAAAAAAATGAAAATAATAATTAAATAATGATATTTTATAAACAGCAAAAGTTTAAATAAATCATAGATTAAATTTAGAAAAAATAATAAAAGTCATTGTTGTATAATGGATGAATTAAGGAAAATGACTTAAGGTCATTGACATGACCTTATCAATAAAAATAAAATTTACAATTAAATGCATTTAAATTTACTTAAATGCTTAATTGGATAAAATGATTAATAGTAAAAGTTTAAACACATCAAAGATAAACATTTGGAAAGATCATATATTAGATAAAATTAAAAATAAAATGAAAATAACAAACAATTACAAAAGGAAAGATAAAATTAATAAAGATATGTATAAAGAACTTACTAAATTAAAGGATAACTATATAATACCAACCATTGATAAAGCTTTGTAATAACTTTGTCTTCATATGCAAAAAGCTTTATTATGATATACTAGTGAAAGAGGTTAATTCTAATGATTTAAATGTAAATCCAACATATGAACCTAGTGAGTTGAGTTTAGAAACAATTATTACAAGTCACTGTTCTATAATGGATAAAAAGGGTATAAAGGTTGAATTAGATAATAAAACTATACCTATATTATATTGGAATCCAAAATTACATAAAAATCCAATAAAACCTAGGTTCATATGTAGTGCGTTTAAATGTACATGAAAACCACTTTCTGTATATATAAATAAAATACTTAAAGCAGTTAAAGCACCCTTTATAAAATATTGCAAGGTAATCGAAATTAATACTGGTATAAAACACTATTTCAGTATTAATTCCACAAAAGAATTTTAGAGCATACAAAATAAATAAATTTTCAGAATATAAATACGTACGATTTTAGTACGCTTTATAGAAATCTAGATTTAGTAGATATTAAAAAAGCGTTAGTAAAATTAATTAATCTTATATTCGGAAAACGATATACATATATATGTTATAATAATTATAATGCCTATCCAACAAAAATTAAATCATCAAGTAAATATAAATATATGGATAAAATTGAATTAATAGAATCCTTAAATAATATAATGTGTTTATACTGTGTATAATCCAAGAATACAATGCATGTAATATAATGTATATAATCCAAGAATACTGAATATTCTTGGAATACACATTATTCTTGGAATGTACAGTATTCTTTAAATGTATATTAAAACCACTTTCTGTCTATATAAATAAAATACTTTGAGTAATTTAAGCACACTTCAAAAATATTGTAGGTAATCGAAATTAATACTGGTATAAAACACAATTTCAGTATTAATTCTACAAAATAATTTTTAGAACACAAAAAGGAATAAATTTTCAAAATATGAATACTTTCGATTTTATTACACCTTATACAAATCTAGATTTAGCAGATATTAAAGAAGTATTAGTAAAATTAATTAATATTATATTCGAATATATATTATAATAACTATAACGCATATCTAACAAAAATTAAACCATCACATAAATATAATTGAATAATTGAATAATTAGAAGAGGAAGCAACAAATGATCGAATTAGGGATGCAGTCACTTCCAACATTCAATCAGAATCATTGCGATTACAAATCTTGCAGATGAAAATCCTGATTGACAGGATGTTTTGAATATGGTTAATATGCATGGCTGTGCAGAGAATGCGGCAAAGTGTATTCAACCACCCACCAGTCAGAATCTATAAATCGACAGCGTGAAAAATGTTTATCGAACTCAGCAGAAACGCAACTTCAGGACAATGAAATTTCAAAAGTGTGGTTTATCCGAACATACTTATAATTCAACTTGTTCTTCAAAAAAATTGATGCTTTCAATGTCAAAAGCTAGGATACTTCGTTCGCTGTTATTGATCTAACATACGTTCACGAATTAATTACATACAATACGAAGATCAACTGTTCGCATACGTTGATGACGGTAATCATATTGTCAATAATACAAATTCAGTAAAAGGTATAAACATGCAAGAAACGATCGACATACTTGCCAATCAAAAGCCGTTTCGATTTAAGTTTGGCACAGAGGCATCGTTGTCAATAATATCACAGTCAATATGGATGCAAATAAGGAGGACGGTATTACCAATATGTGACAGATTACAAACATATGGAGGAAGTGTGTTAAACCCACTGGGTGTATGTGACATTACAGTCGAGTACAGGGAACATAATCTTGTTTTACCAGTAACCATCGTAGTACACAAGTATACGCGAACATTGTTTGGAATTCCATGGATTTTAGCTATGAACTTCAACATACTGCCTGGTGTGTCATTTTGTCAAAGAAAGCTGAGTGCACTGTCAACAATTCAACACACTCGGCACGAAAACCTTAAATTATCCAATGTGTTGGGGTACTTAAAATTTACGAAGTTGACATTCAGAATTGTATCAGATCAGCTATTTTCTAGAAATATATAGGTAATCTACTTCGAGTGATTAATGGATTAGCTGCTAAAATGGCATACTTATTACGGGTAATGATGAGCAAGAACATTTCAGGAATTTAGGAAACGTTCTAAGTAGACTTCAACATCCTGGGGTTAAAGTACAGGGTCCTAAATGTGTCTTCTTAAAAGATCGAATAAATTTTCCGGGACATATATTATGCAAAGGAAAAATTCAACCCGACAAAAAACGACCTCATGCTATCAGAGAAATGCCTATTCCGACATGTCGAAAACAGCTACGATCATTACTGGGTAAAGTCAACTATGTGTAACGAATTATTTCACACTTACAAAGCATAATTTATCTTCTTTATCAATTGACAAGCTTAAAACGCAAATGGTATTGGAATGGAGACTTTAACAGGCACTTCCAGAATGTGAAGAACACACTACTATAATGGAGATCAAGTGTACCATATGACTTAAATAAACCATTTTTTTGTTCTAATCGATGCGAGTGAGTACGTTTAGGGGCTGTACTGGCTCATAAGAAATTGTCAGGAGAGTTACTACCAATTCAATTTGTATCACGACTCCTCACAAAGGCAGAACGGAATTACGCCACCATAGATCGGGAGGCCTTAGTTGTGGTATACGTCATTAAGTGATTTCGCGAGTTCTTATGTAGACGGAATTTCACAGTTCTATGTGATCATATTCCGTTCATGTTCATATTTGGAGAAAAACGAGAAATATCAAAAATGACAAATGGTCAACTTGTACGATGGGCCGTGTTGCTTAGTCAATAAAACTACAAGATAAAGTATACTGCGGGAACACGAAACTCTTATGCCGATATCCTTTCAAGTTTTCCCGTTTACGATCTAGAATATCCAAGTGATGAACACGACCAATAGGTTAAACACATTCGTACAGAGGTATTAAACGAATCTCATATTAATTTGGATTTACTACAAAAAGAAACATGAAATGATAATTTGCTATCAAAAATTCATCGTTATATACGATATGGATGGCCATCCAATGAAATCAAGGAAATATGCCATTCAAAAATCGACAATCTGAATTGCATGCAGAAGATTCAATATTAATGTGGTTGGATAGAATTATAATCCCAAAGAGCTTGAGATTAGAGGTAATACAATGGCTGTACTCAGGTCACTCAGGTGAGAGAGCTTCAAAAGAACTTTGTAGGGTTTACGTCTGGTGGCCCAATATTGATGCTGAGGTCGAACTATCAGTTAAAATATGTAATGAATGTCAAAGACATCGGATATCAAATATACATGCACAACCATTGTATATGTAGGACGCGCCTACTGAAATTTGGAAAAGATTACACAGATATTGCAGACCCTTGTAAAGGATCATACTGGTTAGTATTAGTTGATGCGGGCACGAAGTGGCCAGAAGTGTGGCCCTTCATAAAAACTACCAGCAATGGTAATAATTGATCGTTTGTCAGAAATGTTTGCGCGCTTTGGAATCCCTAAAAAGGTTGAAAGTTGTAACAAACCCCAATTCTGTTTATTTGAATTTGAACAGTATTGCAAAAATAAAGGCATTCAACATGTCAAAACGGCACCTTACAGCCCACAGTGTAATGGATTAGCTGAACGCTTTATTCGAATTTTCAAGAAAATATGTTTAAGTCACGACGGACCATTAGACAAAAGAAGAATACAAAAATTTTTGCTCACATACAGAAATACGCCACATTCAACAACCAGGAAAGCGCCTTCGAGAATGATGATGGGGCGTGGTCTACCAGTACTTTTCGATCAAATACGTGAATAATTAAAAGAAATAACACAAAAAATAAGTCAATTACAGAAACAGAATAAGGACACGATAGCTAAATATCGTGAATTTGTACCCGGCCAGAAAGTTTGGACACGTAGCGCAGGTCAAAATGAAGATAGGACTGGCACAACAATTATGAATTGTTCAGGATGGCAATCATATTGTATAAGTGATGGTACATCTATCCGAAAACACGGAAATATGATTAGGACAGGAGAAAGATATTGGGGTGATCCAATAACAACGTAAACACCGAACAAATCATTTGCAGACAAAAGTAAGGTCGAAATCATAACACTGGACACGAAGGAAGATACAGATTTTACCGACCATAAAAATACGGATAATTCGAGATATCACAAAGAACCCGGACATAATGAAAAAAACTGATGATCTTTACTTTAAATCTAATATGATCACGATGAGAACGAAAATAATGACATGGAGGAATCACAAAGGTACGATCTGCGGAATCAACCGGGGGTCGATTATACACGTTTCATCAGGAGGGAGAAAATGTAAGGAATGAGCTGTTACATTGATGGACTACTAATGAACTGTGTGTAGCATTTACACTTACACATCAAGAAGAAATAGAACATGCATCAAAGAAATCGAAATAACAGTACATTAGTAGGTCCTAATGGAATCGTTTCTAAACCTTTAAATCAATGATTTCATTGCATTAATCAACACTTGCAATCTTTGTATAATAATATGCTAGATGGACACGGTCTTATTTCAATTTGCCAATATTCGAAAGGTAAAGGTTCTGTACAAAGTACAGGTGAAATTGCTGAAGAACCTAATTATCGCAGAATAGCTCTTTAATAAAATTCAAATATGTTATTGACTTCAATGATACACACTCGAGTTTATAATTTTGTAAAAATAAAGTCATTGTCAGAGGAACATTTTTTCAATAATGGTCAGGTAACTACTCTTTATGAACTAGATAAATTACAAACGATTGTGAAATAAGAATTAAATACATCGCAATTAAATACAATCAGTTTTTGTAGATTTCTCAAAATTATTTGAGACAATTGATCCCGCCCTGCCGCGTCGATTGCGGTGTACGCCCTAGTCCCAGTGCAAACATTGGGAGGCTTTTCTGTCATGATGCGTCGATTTCACAAAATCAATTCGACGCATCATGACAGAAAAGCCTTCCAATGTTTGCACTGGGACTAGGGCGTACACCGCAATCGACGCGGCAGGGCGGGTCCCGGCTCGGCCGAAAAATATACGAGGGTTCCTGACGCAAGGACGGCGTCGGGGCACAAGCAAGCAAGTCCAAAGGAATAAGGAGACGTCAGGCGAAAAGATTCGTGTAGCATCTCTGAACGTGGGTACTCTCACTGGTAACGTTGAGGAGATCGCATCAATGCTGAGACGAAGACAAATAGATATTTGTGCACTGCAGGAAACACGGTGGAACGGATCTAAAGCGTACAATATGGAGCAGGAACGTGGTAACAGTGGCTACAAGCTTCTCTACTATAGTACGGTGGGAACTAGCAGCGGAGTAGGTATTACAATTTCTGATCGACTCCGTGATTCAGTTATGGAGGTCAGTCGCTACACCGATCGACTCATGAAAATAAGCATTGCAACTGCGGACCGCATAGCTCACATTTTCTCCGCATATGCACCACAGATTGGACGCAGTGAGATGGAGAAAGATGCCTTCTGGGAAACGCTAGACGCTCACACACGGGAAATCTCTCCTGCAGACCTCATCATAATTGCTGGAGATCTCAACGGGCATGTCGGGCAGACTGCTGATGGATCTCCATGCTATTGTGGCAAATGCTATGGTCGACGGAATAAGGATGGAGAACGAATAATTGAGTTTGCTGACTCGCATGATCTCGTTATTACCAATACATGGTTCATCAAGCGATCCACGCAGCTCCCAACATATTACAGCACGAACATTAAAACCCAAATCGATTATATTCTCGTGCGGCGTAAAAACTTGCCCACTGTAACTAATGTCAAGGCCTTACCATACGAGATACTAACAACGCAACACCGCCCAATAATTGCAGTCATGAAAATCAAGCCACCGCAGCAAAACGTGCTGAAAAATCGCACGGGACCATCAAGAACCAAATGCTGGCATTTTGGCGATAGGTAAGCAGAGATAATCTCGAGGATACGGCTTCCCGAAGTAACCACAGTTGAAGAAACGTGGAGCAAGACTGCACATATAGTACATACCATAGTGGATAAGACACTTGGTCGTACAAAAGCCGGTAAAAGATACATTAAGCGCGATACGTGGCTCTGGACTGAAGATGTGAAATCGAAAGTCAAGGATAAAAAACGAATGTTCCATATATATCTCGGCAACAAGACACAGGCAAACTTGCATGCATACCACCTAGCCAAGAGAAACTCAAAAAAGGCCGTTGCGATTGCCAGAGCTTACACTACGATAATGTGCACAAAAGACTCGATACACGCGATGGTGAACGAGACTATTTCCGCTTTTGAAGCGAAGGCATCAAAACACGCAGGACATCGAAAAGTTTTACTGCATTAATGGAAGGGACGGCAAACTAATAATTGATCGACAGAAAGTTCGAGATAGATGGCGTGATCATTTTGAGGAAATCTCAAATGAAGAGTTTCCGCATCTACCGATCCCAAAAGTTGCAGAAACGTCCTGTCCATTACCTCAAATAAGTAAGGACGAGGTGAAAGATTCATTAAAGTGTATGATGATTAGCAAAACCACAGGTCCAGACGACATTGCGACTGAGCTCTGGAAAGCCAAAAGCTAGGACCCAATCCCCTGGCTAACCAGTTTCTTCAACAAGATTATTGATGAGTATAGGATACCGAGCGACTGGCAGAGCAGCACCACGATACCAATATGGAAAAAGAAGGGGAACGCAGCGGACTGCTCGTGTCACTATCCAATTCGACTGCTCTCGCAAACGATGAAAATATTTGAACGAATTCTAGATAAGCGTATCCGTGACATTGTTGATATCACCGTAAACCAAACAGGATTCGTAAAAAACTGTGGCACCACTGACGCTATCCACGCAGCACGACTGCTCCTAGAAAAAAACTTAGAGAAAAATCAGCAGCTCCACGTTGTATTCTTGGATTTGGAAAAGGCTTTTGATCTTGTACCACATGAATTAATATGGTGTGCGCTGCGTCAGCATCAAGTCCCGGAACATTTAATCCGATAGGTGATGCTGCTCTAGGAGAATACCGAAAGTCGGGTTCTAAGCGCAGCTGGAATGTCACAGCCATTTCAAATATCAGTGGGGGTCCATCAAGGAAGTGCTCTCTCACCGGCATTATTCAACACAGTTATGAACGCTATAACGCGTGATATCCAAAAGTCGATTCCATATACCATTCTTTACGCAGACGATGTCTGGCTGGCGGCGGACAACAAAAAGGGCCTGGAAGAATCAACTACTGTATGGAATAACCTACTCGCACAATACGGACTACGACTTAATCTAGACAAGACCGAATACTTCACAACAGACCCACATGAAAGTGGCACCATCAATATTAATGGCTTTGACCTGAGACGAACGGACCGGTTCAAGTACCTCGGAACCATACTCTCGGCAAGCGGCGACGTGACTTATGAAGTCAATGCACGAATAAGCTCAGCGTGGACAAAATGGCGAGCGTTGACAGGTGTTTTATATGACCGTCACATCAAAAATCACCTGAAATCAAAGATCTACCGCTCAATCATTCGCCCTGTGGCTATTTACGGAGAAGAGTGCTTGCCTATTACCAAGGCAGCGGAACAACGTTTTGCGGTCATGGAGACGAAAATGCTGCGGTGGATAAGCGGAATTACCCGGTATGACCACGTGAGAAATATGGACATCCTCCGAAGATACGGCGTCGCCCCTATCGTAAATAAAATGCAAGAGGCCAGACTCCGGTGGTATGGCCACGTGTTGCGGAGTGAAAATTATTCCCTTGCAAAGACCGCCTTAAAGTATGAGATCATAGGCAAACGCCCGAGAGGTCGACCCAAGCACCGATGGTTAGATGGCCTTCACACAGATCTCAAGGCAGCTGGACTTCACCCAGACCAAGCCGAAAATAGAGCGAAATGGAAAGCTAAATCTTACATAGCCGACCATGCCTCAAAGCGGGACAAAGGCTGAAGAATAAGAAGAAGATTTGAGACAATTGATCACAACATGTTAACGTAAAAGTTGTTTGATATTCATGGTATAAAAGGAAAAAAGTGTTAACTAATTAAAAAATAGTCAAAACTAATTTTATAACAATCAAAGTTTATGGATTGATGTCACGTTATATAAAACAAAGGATAGGAGTGTTACAAGATAACCTTTTAAGTCAATTGTTATCTATTTTGTATATTACAGATTTATCATCGAATATTAAAGACAGAACTACAAAGTCAGAATAATAATGTATGAATCTCGTAATTCTAAGTTTCTAAGCGGGACGTATCTACTGAACCTTGGCAAAGATTACACATAGATATTGCAGGCTCTTGTAAAGGATCATACTGGTTAGTATTATTTGATGCGGGCACTGAGTGGCCAGAAGTGTGGCCCATATTAAAAACTACCAGTAATGCTATAATTGTGCAGATTTATCGTCGAATATTAAAGACAGAAATACAAAGTCGAATAATAATGTACGAATCTCGTAATTCTTAGTTCCTATATTGTTTATGTGCAACATGCAATGAATCGCTCATTTGAAATGAGCTCATATGAAATTAATCGTTAATATAAAGAAAATAAAATGAAAGAAGAGCTAAACTTTTATTGTGTTATATGTTGAATTCGTTTATTATATATAGTTCGTTTAATATATCATCTTAATTATATAACAATCCATTGATGAACTATTAGAATAAGAAAGAATTTTTAATGAATTAAAAAGTAACTGAGAACATGATTTTTGATTATAAAAAATAAAGATACGTTTTTGATGTTACGCCATAGTACAAAATCGTGATAAAGATGCATGACATCGAGCGCACTATAAGTTCATTCATGCATCTTTTGACGTTGGCTATCCACCCACGCAGAATTAAGAGCAAAAAATGTTGATCAACTTTAAGGCACAAAGGAACAAAAAGGTTTTTTAATTTTGTATATTTATAGAAACCAATCATGGTTAAAATCAAACGGTTAATGAAAATTTACGGATACTTACAACAACTTAGTATGTCCAGAAATATATAGAAAAGAGTTTGATTTTAAGATGGCATTGTTAAATGATCTAAACAACGTATTAATCATTTTTTAAGAAAGCACATATATGTTATGAGAAAACACATCGTATTTTTGTAGGATCATAAAATGGCAAAACCTTTAATCTTTGATCATAAAATGGTACAATCAAAAAACTTAAAATTTGTTTTAATAAAACAACTTTCAATATTAATAAATTAAATAAGCTAACTGAGTCTACGTATTTTAATAATAATGATAATTGTTTTAATGATAAATATTGAAAATAATGCAAAATAAAAGTTAAATAATAAAAAATTAATTAATAATTAAATAATTGTTATAAGATTTTATATAATTTATATCAAGATGAATTATAAACTGAAATTAAAAATAAAAATTAATTTTTATGAATTGACTAATAGATAACTATGTATCAGAATAAGGATTAGAGGTCATCAGGAGGAACTTCTATGTTATCAGGTTTCAGCCCTAACTCTTCTACCAAACACTCATATGTAATGAAGAGAGCATTACACGGACAGTATAATCCTCTTGTGCATTTCTCAACATATAGTGTTAATAATCACTTAATGGACATTAACCTAATTACACGACTGAAGAAAGAAACGAACAAAACAAAAGCAAAATTATTAAAGCCATGTATCTTGAAACTTTTAAAGATTGCATAGTCCCTAACAATAAAGCAGACGTCACATTAAAGCTTAGTTTAAACTTAGTTGCTAGAAATTTGTGTTTGCCAACATCAGTACAGACGGACAATGGATAAAAAAATTTTTTATATATTTTTTGCACTTTCTAATTCCTTTTACCAATGTTTTATTTCTAGACCCTGAAGATGACGTGCCGTAGTGCCGTCGAAATATTGGAATTTTCTAATCAAATAAATATTCCTGTTTCTTCGCCTTCTTGTAATAATTCGGATTGGAAACGAATTTTCTCTGTTTTTGAAGAAATTAAGTCAATATTAAATCAAAAACTATTAAAAAGAGAAGAGATGTGGATTAATAAGCTAAAAGATCTTTATTGAATATGCGTTTTTCTAAAGATATCATAGGTTCAATAAATCAGAGATTAATTAACGATGTTGATAGGCTAAGTTGTATAATAGACAGTTATTGTAATACAAAATACTATAATCGTACAGTAAATGTTAATAATAACAATAGAAAATATATATTAACCATAAACTTCATTAATAAATGTATAGATAACATAAATATAGGTAGACATTTAAATAATTCTAAAAGTAAAGAAATAATAGGGTCAGATTTAAGTAAATATATTCCCAAAATAAGATATAAGTTGTTACTGCCATTAGGACGAAAAAATTGCAATTATAATATAGAATATAATAAATAATAAGAATAGAAAATATACACTAATTTTGAACTTCATAGATACCATAAATATAGGTAACTTTAAACGGAGGCGACACAGCAGTATAATATATATTTAACTGAAACTATGAATTGGAAGTTTGCGATGTGTACTACCATAGACAGCTTACGGTTTACTGTAAGATCAACATTTCGTATAAGAACAAATAATAAAAATTTGGGTATGGTAGGTTGGAATAATAGTTATCGTCACACCATCAATAGAACACATGAATTGTGTAATTTGGCGTATAAGCCAAATATAAACGAGCATTTCGGCAATAAAGAATTTAGCAGTAACAGAATTAAAACACCAAATGTAGGCGGAGCTCATTGCTGACGAGGTCTCGCACGCTGATTGTATTGTACAGTGATGTTGATAGAATTGAAAGAACCATACGAGGAAAATGTGAAATCGACTAATAGTGTAATACGACTTGTGTAGACAATGAATATTCACAATAGTAAAAAGACAGCTTATGGTTTACTGTCCGGTGAACATTTCGTATAGGAACAGAAAAAATTAAAATTCGATGTGTGGTGGGTTCGAATTGGGAGTTACTGCCCACACCAACTATAAAACACATAAATTGCACTGTCCGGTGAACAATGATGTTTGAACATTGTTTAAGCGTGTGTTAAGGTGCCTATGGATGATTATTATGGTCACGGTACTGATGAGCTCCGTTAGAGCGAAATTCGTCTGCCGTCTTTTAAAGTTTGTCGTCACACATAGGATGACTGGGCATACGTAGCGACTTAGAATATTGCAAGAATAATTCGATTCTATGTCTTAGTCTGATGAGGATATATAGAATGCTGTCTGGTGTTTATGACTCTTCATGAGGAAAACATAGTGATATATTTATGAATGTATCATAAAGTTATGTATCATTAAGTCATTTATGAATGTATCATTTATGAATGTATATAGAATGTCATCTGGTGTTTATGCCTCCTCATAAAGGAGGCATAAATTCGTTTCAATATCAGATAAATATTTTAATTCATTTCAATATCAGATAAGCAGATAGGTGTAATAGACAGTCATGGTTGGATCAAACTATCAAGAATTCACATTGACTTCGAATGCGCAAGCTACGTCATGTAATTCACGCATACAGTGAATTCTTTCTGCTTAAATCTATTTCATTTTTTTAGTTTTAAATTTAAGTTTTTCATGTGTATGCATTGTATGTTCTGCAGCTGTTGAAACTTCTCAAAGTCGAAGGAGTATGCCGTGTTGCAGTGTATGAATATAAAATTTTCTATGTATGTAAATAAGCAGATATGTGTAATAGATATTCCTGTATAGTTTTCGTCAGGAAATTTTATAGTTAAATTTTATTATTTTACATATAAATTATATTTTATATTTCTTTTTGAAGACATTACTGATCGAAGCGTAGAAAAACTTAATTCATTTGCATGTGCTTATTAAATTAAAATATACTGATCGAATCCAGGATCTAGACGAGCAACGTGAAATAGATTTCATATAACTATATGAGTAACTATCAGTAAGTCATTAACATGTATTTGGCCCCGCTGCTATGTTGAGTCGAGAAATAGGAAACGAAACCTGATAACATTGCAGTTCTTTCTGATGACCTCCAATCTTTATTCTGATACAACGTCTATTATGACGTATGTTTTGTTATGATACATATCATCTTAACATCATTTCCGTACAATAGCAAACAATATTGGTCAACGAACTGTGAATGGTATAATCTGATAATTGCGTAACGACAAGCAATAAACTTTTACCGAAATTAAGATTTTTTAAACTTTAAATATTTATCAAATTTTGCTAATTTTTTTTATAATTTTAATATTCTTACAGCTCTGTAACATTCCCAGAAATATCCAGTAAAGAGTTTGATTGCACTGTGATTTTGTAAAATACTCTAAACAATACATTATAATTTTTAAATTAATGTAAGAAAACAAATAGATAGCTCATTGAAATATAATTTTAATTAACAAATTACTTCATTTAATATTAACGAATATTAATTTCAAAATTAATATTTTTCATTAATTATGAAATTAATATTAATTTTAATATTAAATTATATTTATATTAAATTATAAATTAGTATTAAAATATATTATGTTGAACAACTTTATGTATCTGAACTTGCACAAATGCAGACAGTGGGATTCCATAACCGTGATACAAATCTTTAAGTGTTGCATCTACGTGGGACGCAAATATGGCTGTAGAACGTATTGAAGACTCTTGGTTTATGTATATTTAAACATATTATTTATTGATAATTTTAAGTTTTATTAATCTATATTATCTCTTAATAATATCATATTAATATTATGAAATTAATATTAATATTAATTTCATTTAAACCATGAATTGCAACTTTGCGGACGACTAAATTTTATTTTACTTTATTAATTAGTTAACTAATTAGACAAATTAGTTCATCATTAATTAGACGAATTTTAAACTAATGCGATGTATTACTAAAATCAACAAACACTTACAACATTTGAACATTACCACAAATATACAATGAAGATTGTGACAAGATCTGAGTATTGTAAAAATTTCTAAATAGTAAATTATAAGTTGTTTTCAATGTAGGAGAAAATGTTTATGATTGTAGACTTTATAAAAATTATCATTTACATCAAATTAATGAATTATAAATTATGATGTTACAACATTATTACCGAACCTCGTTATTATGAAATTAAATCCAATGTATAATTTTCCAAAATTATACATTGGTTCTGAAAATTTTAGAGTTTATAATTATTGGAGCTAGATCAAAGGAGAGAAGAAATTATTTAGGGTTTTTAAATTATTTAGGTACATCAAAAAATAATTTCTTCTTTCCTTTGATCCAATTCCAATAATTATTTATTAATAATGGATCAGTATCAACTATTTAAAATTTTAGGGTTATTTGACTAATATACAAATTGCGCAATCGTCGTAACTTAAGACATAGGTGAGGCATTGATTATGAGACAATTACTAATTGTTATAGAATTATTTGGACAATTATTTGGTTAAAATAACGAGATAAATAAAAACGCAATAATAAACGTTTATAATAAAAAAATAAAAAAAAATGAAAATTTTTTAATGAAAAAAAAATTCATTTTTTCCCTTAAAATGAAACCTTAAACGTTTCATTTTAGGGTTTCAAAATGTTACTTACATGGTATCGACATTGCCAGAGATATTTAGTGACGAGTTTGTTTCAAAGAAAGCTTTAGTAAATATTCTAAAAGTGTTAGTTAGATGTTAGTATAAACACAAAAATCAATTATCAAAAATCAGAATAACAATTTAATATTTAATTTATTTTTTCTTTGTAGAAAAAACAATTTTACATATTTATTTGAGTACTAAATTATATAAAAAATTATATACTAAATTATATAATTTAGTACTCAAATTTATATAATTTAGTTTAATTTCATCTGTAAAATTGTTTTGTCACTGTATCGAATATATGTAGCTTTTTGACGAACCATTCCCAAGAATTAAAATTCTTGGATTTTGTTTAAATATTTCGGCTGTTCGTGCATCCCTTTTAATCTGAAATTTATACATTAGATAAGCATTAGAAATTAAATCAAACATAAAATCATGTCATTAAAACGAAGACTCGGCAACTCGGGATAGTCTAATCCGTAGTTGAGTGTGATCGTATTTGCACCTCCCTGAATTTATTTCTTTTAGTTCTAGCAATATTTTGTGGAGGGGGGTTTAAACTCCAATTAGATTTATTTCCTTTCATCGTGCAATTTGCATTGATAAATAAGGATTTTATACAAGTCTACGATGTCAATTGTTTTCCATATGTAAGGTAATAGTCCGGTCAAATTGAACTATATAGACGGTATTTTTGATATGGTTGAAGATAGAGGAACACGTGTCGTTTCTAAGAGTGTTGATATAATCTTTTCAACAATCTCTGTTTTGTTTGGCCAATATACATTTTATTACAATTTGATCACAAGATAATGTATATCATACTATTATATTCTTTTCGAGGTATCCATTTAAGAAAGAATTCCACAAAGGTTAGCGTCACGTGTATGGTACACACTCAAGTCTGTATTACACTTGTAGGATATCTTCTTCAATTTGTTAGCTATAGATTGCTAACGTATGTGGCTCTAATATATTTTTTAATTTTCAAATTATTAACTATTGTTCTTCGCTGCGACCAACTGGCAGTGCGCAATGTCTTTGTTATACCCATTTTAGGAATTTGCAAGATTCTAACATATATTATTTGTGTTATGTTATGTTTGTATTTGTTTAAACTGCTGGAAAACAATAGAGAAATTGACCATGGAATGTTGAGTTTTCTGTGTACTTCTGGTGAGGCATGGTGTTTGTGCTAATACCCTTGTAAATCTAGAACACTTATGCTTCTAAACGCATCTTCGACGAGTTACGGTCTATTTTATTGAGTTGTATTTTTGGTTTAGTACTTGTTGCACTTCAAGTTTTTCTAGATGGTTATCAAACACAGCAAATACGTCGTCAACGCATCGAGACCGCTTTTCCAGATTTGGGAAATTCAAATATATGTCATTTTCTCATTTTGACATATAAACATCGGCAAGTGATGGACTCAAAGTAAGCTATCGCAAATCTATCTATTTCTTCACATATTTGATTATTGAAGAGGACATCTGATTTATTCGTGCAAAATTATTTCTCTACGTTCATTAATTCACCCGTTGATGTGTTTGGTCAAGCTATGATTGAAACATAAATAATATCCTATCACTAGCATCATGCAAAGCTATGGTTTATGTACTTTTGGCAATAAATACACAAAGACTATCAAAGATTCCGCCGAATTAAGTTGTTGGAATAATCCTTCAAACATATGCTCTTCAACTTAAAAAGTCTTCTAGCAAGTTTCGATCAAGAACCTCTTTGTAAATTTTATGGCTAACTTTTATAGCCTCAAATCCAGGGGGATCTGATCACTCTAGCCGATCCAACAAGCCGCCTTCCGACTAAACCATCCGCGGTCTTTCACCCCCCCTGAAAGTCCAATCGAGGCGAACTATGCTGGGTAAACAAGAGACGAAGAGCTTGAGAAACCTTATATTTTGCTCTGGGGGACGTCCTCTAGAAAAGAAGACTAATCCCGAGATAGCCTAAGTGCCACAAAGGCGCACCTGGGTTTTATCTTTCAATGACAGATGCTGGGCCCGTTTCATGGACCACCTAGCTCTCTTCAGGATACATTTAAGTCTATCCAGGACAGCTTTCTCCGAGCAGTTTACCGTAAATGTGACCCCCAGGTATGTTACTGGACTTGTGAAGGTAGGGAGTGATTGATTAGTCAAAATGGAAGAGAGGGCAGAGAGTTCTAATCTCTTAAGTTCTTGCTTTGTTGCAGGGGTGCCATGGAAGACTACCACATGCGATTTGGCGGAAATTAAAATAAGATTAGACCGGGTTAACAGGTCTTTTAATATTAAAAAGAATCAGCTGATGCCCGAGACTACGTCTTTGCACCTGCGTTCAGAGAACAGGGCTGTGGTATCATCAGCGTATACCACTAGACGTTGTTCAAGTTTAAATATTTTAAAAAGTTCAATGGAGGCAGCAAGAAATAAGATTGGAGAAAGAGGGGAACGTTGGGGCACACCTGTAATAGGGTAGAACTGACGTGCAACAGGTCGTTTTCATAATAGAATCGCTTGGTGTACAGCAGTATCTCCACCCTGTTAACAATTCTCGCAGGCAACCCAAGGGACCTGAGAGAAGAGATAACAAAGGGAATAGAGATGCGGTCAAATGCAGAGAAAAATCAATGAAAACAGTCACAACAAGTTGATGGCTTTTATCCCGACAGAACTGATGCACTTCACCAACTGCTGAATGGACCGAGCGATCTTTGACGAACTAATGGAAACATGGTGATATTAAGTTTCGCCTACTTAGATTATCGCGGATTTTACATGCAAGCGCTTTCTCGTAAATCGACACGAGAGAATTCTGAATTGAAATGGGCTGCAGGTCTTTCGGACAAGATACTATATTTTTCTTGGGAATAAAAACACGTCTACTAATGTTGATGTGGGGTGGCTTGCGAAGAGAGGCAGGAATTAAATTCAGTTAGACTCTTATTACCAATTCGAGGGAAGCGTTGGATAGCTGCCTGAAAGAAAGCCACTGATAGGATCAAAGTGGAATTTCCTTCTAAGCAGCGTATCCACTTTTATCCGCCAGTGAATTAAGTCATGAGTGGTGGATATATGTTGTCGCGACTGCTCCGTACAGGGGGTTTCAACAACCACCTCTCATAGAGCAGTAATAAGTCGAGGGGTGAATTCGTTGATGTGCAATGAAAGGTGGGGGATGGTGGTTTGTGAATAAGACAGCCGTTCCTGGCTCTGCAGAGTGCTGCATTAATCCAACGACCACTTATGTCGTTGAAGTCACAAAGTACCATGTCATAACCGTTATCTATAATCCTATCCAAAGGTCACGGTTCTTGTGAATCTCCCCTGGACGGATGTAGACATTGGCTAGACTGAGGCGTTTACCGTTCTTATAGAGTGTAACTACAAAACAAGACATGGCTGGACAAGAGTAGTTTAATAGGAGGAAGGACCTTAATGAGTACTTTACTAAGGTCAAGAGTCTTTGAGATGAAGAGGAATGATGTGGGGTTATGTACGGAGTATAGTGGGAATATATGTGCTTCGGAATAAATCGAGTAATGTCCAGGGGGAGACGGGAAGACCGCGTCTTCTGAAGAACTATAACATCTGCATCTCTACTAGATAAAAGTCTAAGGGCAGAAGCTTTTTCGGATACGTTTCGACTGCTTTTGTGAAAAATGTAAAGACACTAGCAATTCCTCACGATGCTAGACGAAGCTCAGGTGCATTGAGCGTTATATATATAACATATATATAACATCTGCATCTCTACTAGATAAAAGTCTAAGGGCAGAAGCTTTTTCGGATACGTTTCGACTGCTTTTATGAAAAATGTAAAGACACTAGCAATTCCTCACGATGCTAGACGAAACTCAGTTGCATTGAGCGTTATATATAAAGCGTTGTTCAATTATAATTTAAAATAGTTTTACAATAAAAATGTCGTTTAGAATTTATAAAATAATAATAAAACGATCGCTTGTTATTTGTATTAAAAAGATCATTGCGTATAAAAATTATCTTATGGTGTTTGACTAAGAAGGTAGTCCTGTGAATTGTATCGTAATAACATTATAATACATTTTATAATACTATTTTTACGATATGCATAACTTTTCGAAAAATAAAATTAATTTAACAATCACAGATACTTACAGTGTCGATTCACTGCTAGGAAGGATTAGTAACGAAGAGTTAGATTTAAATTTGGAACCAAAAAAACGTCTAAACAATAAATTCATAAAATATTTTTTAAACATTTAAAAATTACATTTACATTAAAAATTACATTTACATTTTTCTAATAAAATAATTAATTTTATTAATTAATTAATATTATTAATTAATATTAATTTCTTTATCGATAAAGAATCGAAATCGCGATCAGCAATCGAAATCGCGATTTAGCAGTAAATCAAAATCGCGATTTGGGTAATCGCGATTTTCGTGTTGTGAAAACAATAAAATAATAAAATTCATAAAATAATTTATTAAACATTTAAAAATTACATTTACATTTATTAATTTACATTAATTTACATTACATTTTTCTAAAATTTGCAATTAGAAATTTGTTTCTAATTTTAAATTTAATTTATTTTTCGATAAAATTTACAATCAGCTCGACTTCCATATCGCGATTTTCGTTTTGTGAGTTTATATATTTAAAATAGTTGTCCTTTTCAAGATATGTGTGCTAAACATATATCTCAATACATCATATGGCTTGATAAATAATTTAAAATATTGGATGGATTCATCATATTTGGTTAAAAATAATTATTAATCATTTGTTACGGAAATCATCTCAAACGTCGTGGTTTGATAAGTTGCATAAACATAGTATTAGATTTACCAAAAATATCTTAAAGTCAAGGCTCTCTAATTCTACTCCGATTTCTTCACATCTTCTTCAGCTGTACTAGATAAGCCTGTATAAGCCTTATAGATAAGCCTATCAGAAATATTAATGTTTGAATATTTATGGCTATTCACAATCAATAACCTAATTGTATCTAATCTTTAACTAATATAATTGTTGGAAACACAAATATTTGACCATAAATTATAATAAAATAATAATAAATTTAATAATTAATAAATTTATTTATTAATTATTCGTTTTAATTTGAATTATTCGTGCTTTTGAATGCTAACACAAGTCTATTGTTTTTAAATAAAAATATTGTACAATTTCTTTATATAAAAATATATATTTAAATATAAAAATATATTTTTTAAACAAAAATATTGAAAAGAGAAATACTTCAGACAGATTTCTTTCGTCTTAGACCGAATTAAAACAAATTATTGATTTTTCAGCAGTCATTACTTGTGTTATAAGTCGAGCTTTAAATTCTGATAAATCTAGTCTAATTCTGCTAGTCAAGGAGTAGCCGAGAATCAATAAATTATTTTTTCGCCTTTTAACTGATCTGGATACAAATGAAAGGTATATATATTTTGTAATTAAACACAAGCATCGCAAAAATATAGTAAGTGTTATCAGAATTTCTTTGTAATTTTTATAACTTACATTCGGTTACTTTGTTTATACGTCAACAGGGATTTAACCCCTCGTTCAAAGATTCTAAATTGATGTTTCACAATTTAAAGATAGACACAAGTATTTGTTGTTAATCTTATTAATTCTTTAATCAATTATTTAGTTAAAAATTTCAAGATTAAAAATCTTTATGGTTATAAATTAGATCTTTATGGACATTTTGACTAAATAATTGATAGCTGCATAAATTCTGCAGCTATCAATTATTCAATTATATAAATACAAATTTATAAATTAAAGTCTTTTTCATAAGTTTGCATTTCTTGTTACAAAAATATTTAAGGCAATTAGAAATCTCCGATAGAACGGTAACATTTATAATCAAAATTTAAATTAAATAGCAGTTTTTATGAATTGACTAACAATTCAATAAAAAATTTCACTTTTTATTACAGAATTCATAAATTTTGATTCAAGGCTGATAAAATCACATCGCGCTCCAGCTTATGTTAGTTTTTAAAGGGATTTAACTCACACGAGAACTGTAATAATTTATTTGACGTTTCGGCCAATCTCAGAACAAAATGAATAGGGCCACTGAAACGTCAAATAAATAGAGTAAAATGTATTTTAAAAACAAAATTTATTCAAAAAATAAACATTGTGTTTAAAAATGTAGAAGCAAATAAAGATCTTTTGTCAATGAAAGCAAAGTGAATAATAAATTATATATAGTCATTGAAAATATGCAAAATATGTATTAAAATATAAGATTTAATAGAGAGCAAGATACAAATGCAGTCGCACTATCAACAATGATTAAGAAAAGTAAAACTAAAATTTAGTTACATATGCGTGAGAATCGTAAAATAGTAATCTAAAAGAGAACACCTGGTTATAAAATGTCTAGTCAGAATAAGGAATATCAAAATGTACTGAATTAAAAGTGTTGAACTTCAACAACAAAATCAAATTCGTTGTTACTTACAATGAAAGGTTAACAACTGATTCAATAGTTGCATCGAAAAACATTCTAAACATCGAAATTATTTATGAAAATAAAGTATAAAATTATAGCTGATTACGATAATAAACATGCAATTGCAAACAAATTCGCTATGACAAGAAAACTTACTTTCAATTATGCAGTTTGTGTAAGGAAAGAGACCGATCAGGTACAAATGATCGAACCCCCAAACAATTCACTTGTTCAGGAAATAATTTACCAAATCTATCAAATCTTGTGAGCTTACGTAAATATGTGATTTAAAGTAATCATTATAGGGTTGATGATAATGATCTATTAATTTGTTTGATTAAAAATGGCTTTGATCCATCATCTGCATCTAAAATTGATTTATGCTACCAATAGTATCTAAGAATCTTATATTAATTACGATCTCTCAAATGGATGAATTTAATGATGTTTCCAGGAGGACCGTTACACAACTAAAATTACTAATCATCTTTTGTCTTTTTGTTTATATAACATAGAGTTGAACGCGAAATATTTGTCTAAAGCTAAATAAAGATGAATTGAAATCCGATGTAGAAGAATTTATAACGATTAGCTCGCAGAAGTGAACTTACATAAGTTAAATATCTTTACCGTAAACTACAGTCGAAGAGATTAGAGAAAATAAGCATGACAAGAATATTTTAAACTGATAAAAAACTTGATAATCAATGGGAGTATACGCAATTCAACAAACAAGGTCAAAGGCCTTTGAAAAAAGTAATTCGCAACATACATGATCTAATCAGCCATAAACGGTTGCCCGGTAATTAGTCAATATTCACAGTACTCCAGTTGAAGGGAGTGAGCTTTACACCTTGAGAAAACTTAAAGACAAAGTCAAAGTTCATCACCAAGTTCTTTTACTAGAAAAGAATTTAGCATATGTTAAAATGGAAAGGTGATCAACACTATCATCAGGTATTGGCTCGTCACTGTGGATATAAATCTTGTTTTGCTTTGAAAATGTATTAATACATGGGATACAGTGAAAGCATTTTTACTATGGTAAAAGTTATAACTGAGATCGCACTGATCACTTTGAGGCATATTGTATGTGGAGACATGTTTCACAGGGCAAACACAAAGCTGGGGTTGTAGAAATGGCGAATAATTGGAAAGTATGAACTTAAGTTGACACACTGTTTCTTTCTTATCAATTCCACGACCTTTACTACTCTGCAGAAAGTAATATAATTCAAAATAGGTTAAACATAATCGATGTGAGGAACGCTGTAGATGGACAACAAATGGAAACAATGCGCTCAACTTGTTAAATCAGAGATGTTTAAAAAATGTGAACTTTCTATTTATCGTCTTGATAACTGCATTTAAAAATACTTTATCTAAATCTTTTGTAATGATGACATTTATTGAGAAAAATGCAACATGAAAAAGCTTCTTGAACAACGTCTGCGTTTGCAGCAGCCTTTATTACTAAACGCTGTCACAATTAATCAGCTAAACTTTGAAATCCAAATGCTGTACAAAAGCGATACTGAAATGATGCAACTCTTGTTGATAAAAATCACGTTCTAAAAGACATGAACGAACGTAAAATTTCTGGACCTGACTTTGGATGCAATGTTTTACACATGGGATATGTAATATTTTGAGTTCGAAGGAATTGATATTGTGCGTGATGGATAAAACATGTTAACTGGTTTTGCACGTAGATACGAAATATTTTGAGTTCGAAGGAATTAATATTGTGCACTATGGTTTTTAAATTCTGGATCTATATGTTGCCAATGCTAATTACAGATAAAATAGGGTTAATGTAGAAGATATACTGGTTTCAAAGAATAACTGATATGATCATTCTGTCAAGAGTCCCAAAATCTAAAGTTCTTTCCTCATTTATATGACGAAAGAAACTTTCCGGGAGATAATCCAGCTCTCTGTAAAATATGGTGACACAAGATTTAATTGATAGATATAGTTCTACAATTAAGATGATTTATATGATATCAATATTAAAGAATGACCCTTGAATCAATAACTAAAATATACGTTCACAAAAATGATATTTATTGTGTTATTTCCCAAAAAGAATTCACAACTGAATAAATACAAAATTACAAATGATTCTTTAAATGTGCAATAAGACAGAGACTTAATATGTTTCTTGACATAAGATTTATTTATGGTTGTCAAAAATAAAGGATGCTATATCTTTGAAGATTCATTCAAAAATGCGATGTCTGTTTATGAATTAAAATATATTGCAACGATTAGAACAAGAACAAAACGGAGGAGGATCTCTCTCAGAAGACAGCACAACGTCGTCTCAATCAATGATATCGAAATCTTCCTGGGTAAGTGCAGAGATAACGGTTCCTTTACTGACAGTTACGACAGAAGATCAGTTCAAATCGAGCTTTACCACGAAAGATTGATCTTTGAAAATATACCGAGTTTGGACATGAAAGAAGTAATATATGGACATATATGGACATGAAAGGAGTAACAAGACAGTTTTACGATATTTATTTAATCATACCAATTATGACGCTCCAAATCTTTAACCTCATTTACATAAAATGCCTATGTGAATGCATAATTTTAGGATTTATAGAATCAATTTTAAATGTTTAATAGATTATAAATATTTTATAGAATAAAATATAAAAATAATAAAAATAAAAAATAAAAAAATGGTTAAAAATAAAAAAGTTGCAGTCCTCATAAATCAACGAGAATTTAATCTACACGTAAAAAATGCTTTAATCTTCACGTTAGAATGAAAATTTATTACATTTACATAACTTTATTTTAAAACTATTGAAATGTGAAATATTAGAAAGCAGAGAAAACAAATCATTGTGTTCTTGGTACTGTTGAGTAATCATGGCTGACGAATTTGTTCGTCAAACTCGTCAATGCCAGATGCTCCTTATTTTACAGGATAGAGTTTAATTGGTCATATTATGTATTGCGCGAAAAATGATTGTAATTAAAAGCACATGATTCTAAGTCTAAAAGGGAACGTTGAATTTTGTGAAGGTAAATTTACTAAAGTGGATTTAATCTCAATTATGCAGCCGTCATTTTAAGGAAAATTCATTGAGGTTCGTATTTGCAATAATTTGGTCTCATCATATTTCTTATGCGATGCAAATTCAAATCAAAAGTGTCACGAAGTATTAAGACAATTTAAATACGGAGCGAATGGAAAAGATAAAATGTCGTCAAGCTTTATTGTCAAGAGAATCAGCCAATAATCAAATAATCTTTTGCTTCTGCTAAATTGTGACGTTCCAAAAGTGTCTGCTGCTTCAAATTAATCGTATAGCGAGTCGATATAAAATAGAAATCTTTGCCTTTGGTTTAAAAAAACGACATAGTTATTAATGAACTTTGCGTTTAAAAACATCCGAGTTATACATGACATAAATTTTTATATTTATATGATTTTTATGATTTATATGATTAAAAAATAACAATATTATAACAATATTAAAATAACAATATTAATGTTAATATGTCTCCGATTGTCATTGTAAATGACAATCGTGAAGAGACATTATTTTATACAATTTTGATCCATATTTCGGTAGCATGTGGATATCAAGGATTATACAATATGAAAAAATAGTCACAAGTCGCTATTTGTTTAACCATTAGGTGGTAAAATTGTCCAGATATCATTCAAAACTAAATCAATAAAAAATTTATCAATAAAAATAGTCTAGCTATCACTCAAAACAAAATTAAAAAATTGATTTTATATGTTTATAAATGCAATTATTAAAAATGTAATTATATATTTATAAATATAATTATTGTAATCTCATTCACAAAACAGTTATTGAATATTTTATCTAAGATTTACGATAAAACATCTTAAGAACTATAAATAATTATAGATTAATATAATTAATTAATTATTAGTATTATTAATTATTATTATTAATTATTAGATTAATTCTAATTGTAAATTAGAATTATAACTTAATAATTCAAGTAAATCAGCAAAGTTAGAATAATTTATAATTATATATCAACTATACATCATTGTATAATAATTATATTATAAATCAACAAAACACAAAATGACAGATTAGAAAAACGTATTTATATTATTACATATAAATATTATTACATATTATAAGATAAAAAATAATTGTAATCAAATGACACCAAGTACTTACAAAATAGTACGTTTATCATAAATATCCAGTGAAGTGGACGATTTGAAGTTTACATCAACAAATTCTCTAAACAGACATGTTATCATTCTTACAAAATTGTAAAGAACTCAATTAAAAAAGTTTATTATTGACAAAGGAAAATATTTCTTATTAAATTCTATAATTTTAGTAAATTTTAGTAACTACTTTGTTTGATAAAACCACATAAGTTATTTTTTCAAAATTTTAATAAAATTATAATTTCAATTCACAAATTGAATTAGATTCTAAATACGAAACATTGTTTCTCAATTTTTTTCTCAATTTTCTAAAAAATTGATGCAACGCCATAACGAACACTGAAGAACGATCAAGATAGATCCAAAAGTTTAGGCTTTTAATAAATAAATATTTTCTTTTATAAACTGGTTATATCTAATCAGCGATTCGGGATCGATTTTAACAGATCCCATATATAAATATTCGATTATAGAACCGAAACCAGAACAAGAACATGATTATTTATTATGCACACTTACTGGCAACGTTTAGTCAAATTGTTCACATCGAATCGACATGGATAATATTAGTCAAACCAATTTACAGCCAGCGAAAATAAAAGTTCTTAAAAAGGCTTCAAGAAAATATTTGAAATAAAACATTAAAACATTGGAATATGGATATTCTATTAGGCCAATATTCAATTATTGTGTCACAACAACATCTATAAAACCAGACTTTCCCAAAACCATATGTTGAAAAAATAGTATATTAATTGGCATATAGAGTTTTAAAAAATTTTGTATTATAAAATTTGATAAAAAATCAGTGTGTTAGCACAGACTTTGTAAGCACTGAATGTTCTTTGTGTAATTTCAACAATTTTGTAAATTATTGACAAACAATTTACAAACATTTTAAAATATTTTTAAATTTAACTTTAAAATTATATTATTTTTTATTATGGCATAGGTTTACAATAAATGCTTTTCTTGTAAAAAAGAAAATACTTTTAAAAAGTGTGGATTTTATAGTTTTATGTTATCGAAATAGTAAGCACTAGAAAAATATTTATTTGTTCATTTGACTTCTAAAGATATCTAGGCACTTAAACTATTAAGTTTGCATTACAAACTTAATAAACTTTATCCTTTGTGAGGATAAAACTTCTGTCTATATAACTTAAATGAACAGTTCAAATCTCTAAATCTACAATAAAAGTTATACTTTACACAACATTAGATATCATTTAAGTTCTCCTTTATGAATAAATTGACCATAAAACTGTACATTGGATTGAACTGCTGAGAGAAACGATGCCTTTTTAAGATGTTGCATTATTTAGACACTTTAATTTTTTAAAATGTAACTTATGAGCAATTTAAAATTTATTGAATTATTGAAAATCAGAATTATTGTTTGAATTATAGAAATATAATTCAAACAATTGAGAAAAACGTTTCTACAAAATCATAAAAACTTACATTTGACGAGCATTACCAGAAAATACTATTGAAGTACGAGCATTGAAGTAAGTATCGTAGAAATGTCTAAACGTTAAATAATTAAAACGTAAAACGAGGAAATACGTCGATATATATAGTGCACGAATGTGCTGAGTAAAAAATGGTCCAGAATTTCTTACGAAATACGGCATTTATACTAAATAGTGTTGCTTGATAGACTTGACTTCGAAAGTCCAGTCTATCAAGCAACACCATTAAGTATATATATAATATATATATATATATATATATATATATATATATATATATATATATATATATATATATATATATATATATAATAGTAATGCACGAATGTGCTGAGTAGACAACGGTCCAGGATTTCTTACGAAATACGGCATTTATAATAAATGGTGTTGCTTGATAGACTGGACTTCGATTCACGACTTTCAGTCACCATGTCACTTCTAGACGACCACTTCAGCATCGAAATGATGAGTACCCGGCAACACTCATCAGTAGAATGAGGTACACACTGGTCGTTTCGGTTGCCTGTGTGACATTGTGAATAAAGGCGTTTCCGACACTTTGCTTAATTGTCTGAGGCTTTCGCTCTTAACCAGATCGAATTGCTGTGCGGACCATCCTTAAACACTAGGCAGAGGTTGTTGCTGAATTGTCGCTGCACTCGTTGGATCCTAAATGGATACGGCAGGTATAATAGTAATGCACGAATGTGCTGAGTAGACATACTCAGCACATACGGCATTATACCTGCCGTATCCAAAAGGCGAAGAGTTGGTAGTCAGCCTTCTGACGAGCCCGGGGCTACCAACATGTGGCAAAAAGCGGGCGAAACGAAAACGGTTGTGGCAATGGCGCCGTTAGTAGTCAGGGTGTATGGAATTGGATATCATGAAGGAAGGATTCTGTAGCTGGTTTTCAATGCGAAAGTCACCTCGTGTGACCTAGCAACTATTCGTTACATAAATAAGAATCCATCAAAGGATCACCAGTCCCGATTCCAATCGATCTTCATGATCTCATACGATAAAATCTATAATAAGCATGCCAGAGAAGCATCTCGGACAATGCAGTTTCTGGATATCATGATGGAAGGTTTCATATACTGTGTGAAATCTGGTAATCCTGGATTCGTAGCCTAGCAGTCAAGAGCGCAAGCCAAGTACGGAGAGCGACAGCTCGAATCTCGGATAAGTCAAATTTCAAAAGGCGAAGAGTTGGTAGTCAGCCTTCTGACGAGCCCGGGGCTACCAACATGTGGCAAAAAGCGGGCGAAACGAAAACGGTTGTGGCAATGGCGCCGTTAGTAGTCAGGGTGTATGGAATTGGATATCATGAAGGAAGGATTCTGTAGCTGGTTTTCAATGCGAAAGTCACCTCGTGTGACCTAGCAACTATTCGTTACATAAATAAGAATCCATCAAAGGATCACCAGTCCCGATTCCAATCGATCTTCATGATCTCATACGATAAAATCTATAATAAGCATGCCAGAGAAGCATCTCGGACAATGCAGTTTCTGGATATCATGATGGAAGGTTTCATATACTGTGTGAAATCTGGTAATCCTGGATTCGTAGCCTAGCAGTCAAGAGCGCAAGCCAAGTACGGAGAGCGACAGCTCGAATCTCGGATAAGTCAAATTTCAAAAGGCGAAGAGTTGGTAGTCAGCTTCTGACGAGCCCGGGGCTACCAACATGTGGCAAAAAGCGGGCGAAACGAAAACGGTTGTGGCAATGGCGCCGTTAGTAGTCAGGGTGTATGGAATTGGATATCATGAAGGAAGGATTCTGTAGCTGGTTTTCAATGCGAAAGTCACCTCGTGTGACCTAGCAACTATTCGTTATATATATATATATATATATATATATATATATATATATATATATATATCGTTAAACAAATCAAATCAAGAATCGAGTAACAGCAGCGATTTTTCTTTTATAGCACAATACAAGAGCTAAGCTTTCGGCGTAAAAGCCTTCTTCAGAGTCTGAAAATAAAACAATACTTGTCAAATAATGGGAATACAATTTCAATCAATGTAGGGTGAAAAATACAATGTGATTATATATTAAAAAATAGTAAAGCGAAATGTATTGCTGGGGCACTAAGGTATATGGCAATCATGATTAGCATTTAATTGTGTATCGCTCATTAATTGGGCGATCCAATACTTCTCTCTTGCTTTTCTTTGCCAATCATTTTTGAAATCAGATTCCACAATTGTTACAGACATTCGGTGTTGCGGGTTATCGATGCAGTGTTGTGCTGCGCCATCTCTATTGCCCCGTTTTGCGCGTATGTCACATCTTCTTATATTCATTCGAATATTTAAGGCGTTCGATGTCTCTCCCACGTAACAACATGGGCAGTTTGAGCACATGCATACGTACACCGAGTTCTTTGTTTTGCATGAAGCTTTGCATCGGGTATTGTACGTTAGTCCAGTTACCGGACTGCTAAACATTCTTCCGACTGCAACATATTCACAGCACTTGCAGCGCTTATCCCCACATCTTTGCATTCCTTCCGATATTTTCAGCTTGTTTGTGAACAGTAAACGCCGTAGGGATTTACCACTTTTGTAGGCGACTTTAATCTTGACACCTGTTCCGCATATGGAATTACATGCGTTTAAGGCAGTCGTTAGATCCCGCTCAAGAGACAGTAGGGCTGGGTGAGTGTCAACTACTATATAGGGGATTTTGTCCTGGCCTTTGATCCTCACCTTTTTAGTCAAAAGGATGTCCCTATCCATACAACAAACCTCAGCCAATTGTCTTTTAATTAGCTTTAAATGGTATCCTCTACACTCAAATTCTTTAGACAGGGTTATGGCGGCTTCTGTGAATATCCTTGCTGTCGAGCATATTTTCTTAGCTCTGATCAGTTCGTTTCTGATGATTAAACGTTTAATCCTTGGATGATGAGCACTCCTGGCATGTACCAGAGATCTAATTCCTTTGAACTTTCGGTGCATTGACGTTAACCATCCTGATACCGGGTCTTTCCTTAGCTCCACATCCAAAAAGTTAAGATTGTCTTGCATTCTATCAGACCGAGTGAACCTTAGCTCCGAAAATGCATTTAGATTGGATAAGAACGATTCAAAATCCTCTTCACCATGGTCCCATACACCGAATATGTCGTCCACATAACGAATCCAAATGGAGGGTTTCAGATGACGACTATTTATATATCTCTGTTCGATGTCGGCTACGTAAAGGCCTGCATAAGTTGGCCCTATAGGGCTTCCCATAGCAGTGCCACGTTTTTGCAGGTACAATTTACCCTCGAACTCAAAGGTGTTGGATTCCATCGTAAGACGCAATAGTGTACTGAGGTGTTCAATTTCAGACTGACAGCATCCGTGTGTTTCTAAGATACGCGCTACCGCGGCGATCCCGTTATTTGTTTCTATTGCGGTAAATAACGACTCTACATCCAATGTGAATAGTATGCTTGAGGGTTTGATGTGAGCTTTGCTATCCTCGAATTTTCTGATGAAATCGTCCGTGCTTTCAATAAATGATTGCGCTTTCTTCAGGATAGGGTAGAGTTTATTATGTAGGTGACGGGCCAATTTCTCAGTAGCAGTACCGCAGTTTCGAATTATTGGGCGGCCAGGGCACGGGTTTACATTTTTGTGTATCTTTGGGAGTAGGTACATGTGCCCAGGTATTGGTCTTGTTACGGTGAGATTGTTTCTAAGGGGCTTGTCTTTTATAAGGGTAGCTATAACAGTTTCAACCTCTTTAACGATGCCTGAGTGGTCCGCAAGTTCAATCGCTTCATATGCATCACTTGACAGTTGGCGCATCCCCTCTTGTATGTATTGTTGCGTACCCCAAATAACTGTCTTGCTCCCTTTATCAGCGGGTAGAATCTTTATATCAGTATTCGCGTTTAGCTCTTTCAAGGCGTTTTTAAGCGTTTTATTTATATTTGTTTGACTTCGTGTGTTGGGTGTTAGGGTAACGTATTTTTGAATATCCGCATGGTTCGAAATTAATTCAAAACATTTAATTGATGTGCCATCATTAGGAAGATTCTCAACTGCACGATGAATTGATCCCTTTATGTTACGAATTAACGGATAGCGTTCAAATTCCCTTGGTGCTGGTACAAATGACAGGCCAAGTGACAACAGCTCTTTTTGTTTGTCCGATAATGTAACCGTTGACAAGTTGACAACATTGCTTTCAACTGCATCCAGTACGACGTTGTTCAATTGTTTATAGTCTGATCGGTGTCTATATCTCCTGCAATGCCGAAGAGGGTAGAAGTGCAGTTCCTCAGTTGTTACTCTTCGACCTATACATCGACTCAGCTTTCTGGTTTTGCATTCGAGCAGTCGATTAAGTATACCTTTGTCGACAAAACCATCGTTAAAATTATATGCCAATGAGTAAAATTCCCACAGAATTCTAGTTAATTTGATTTCGGCATCATCGAGAACTT
>WNNJ02003473.1:0-24418 GCA_012934845.2 Pomphorhynchus laevis | reverse complement strand
TCTTCATGTTCAAGTGGAACTGGAAGATTGTTGATTTTTAGACCGACCATTATAGGCTTTGATTCGAACTTGCCAATATCTTTTAAATTGACTTAAAAAAATTTTGTATTCATTCATAGCTTCTTCTGAAGCAAACGATATCTTAATAGTCGTCTCCGTGTATCTGACAGAGTTATACACGACTCTGTTCTTAAATTTAAGTGCGAATGTTCGAAGAAAACAATTATACAATGCATGAATTCGATAAACTCTATTTTATAGATCCAAAAACTCGGGCTCATACCCAAAATATTAAGTCTTACCGGAAACTATTAATCGACCCAACATAGTAGCGGGGTCAAATACGCGCTACTGAAGTATTTCCTTTGAAGAAATTTGATTATTTGGAGTACATTATTCTAATACAAAGCATATTGTCTATCATCCAATTTGCTGTTTTGTATATTGTAAAATTATAAGAAAAAATGCCATAAGCCTGATGGAAAATTTGCTGAAGAATAATGCCGTATCGAGGTTATACACGACGTCAGTTTCATCATTAACTACAAAAAGCCCGAATTCATAGAAATCAGAATTATTCTAAAGATAAATCAAATTGGCATCATAGACTAATAATTCCGTATCATTACGGTCCTCGGTTGCTACAAATAGACAGTAACCTAGTTATAAATAGGATACTGATAAAATATTATAAACAACAATTGTTTAGACATCGAGTAATATTCACAGGAATGAATATTTCAAGGTATCTTGTCAAGTATAAGCTTAGCGTGTACAAAGAAGATAATCATAATAGTAAGCAAGGGCATTGCAACAGGTGTAAGACCAATAGATCAAAATGCTGCGATATCATCCTTGACTGTCGGAAGTTTGAGATACCTCGACAGGACTAAGCTATTCGTTAACGACTGTAACAGATTGTATATATCAAGTAATCGTATACGTTGGAATGTGCAGTCTATGCCATGCTCATTATGTCGGTGAATAAGGTCGAACAATGAATATAAGACTATACAACAGACGACCAGACTTTAAATATAAAGTATATAGAGAGATGCGATCGTGAAAAATTGTGTGCAAATTCACAATACTGAAAATGATATCTTTCAATATGTTATTATAAAAAAAACTTGGAAGATCCACGTTTAGGAAAAGCACTTGAACAACAGTAGGTAGGTCACCAGGTATAAATGCAGATCATATATACGACGAGAAAAGCTAAATTTAAAAATTGTATGACATATTTTATTTTGTTTGTACATGTATTCTAGATTGAAATAGACCAAAGTACGACACGTTATTAAGACTTGTTTATCCATGATGGAATCATCCGACTCTACCCCGGACGAACAAGAGCTTTTTCTTCGCTCTAAGGTTAGGACTTTTCTCACTTCAATAAAACATAATATCGGTCGGCTGAATTCGAGATTTTATCTTTTGGTCATAACTTACAGCACATGACCATGAATGGTTTGCGTCAAGAAAATCAAGGAGATTAAATTAAGGATCTTGCCGATGTGTCGATGACAATTACATATATGGTGGAAAACAATTTGTTGCAAAGTAATTACAATCAGCTGTAATTATTTAATTTAATGCATCAAAATATATGTTCAATGTAATTCAAAAAGAAACAATAAAATATAACTAAGCAATTATTATAAACTATTTATTTTAATAATTAACAGAATTAATATATGATAATTAATTAATAATTATTTGAGATAATCTATTGAAAATAGTAACTTTCTGCCGTTTGGGTGATAAGGGACGACCAGCATCAAAACGTTATTACAACACTACAACGTGAATTGGCAAATATCTACCAAATTAATTATACTAATTCATAGGTGGTTAGTCTGCAATAATGATATTGCTTTTAAATGAATGGAAGTTCGAGCATTTAACAGCAGTTGGCACATACACAAACAGTATTTACAAATACGGAAAGATCCTCTTGTGTTGCACATTGTCTATTTGAGCAAAACTTTCCATGAAAACTGTCAAGAGAAAATCTTATTTGAGATTAAATCTCATTTAATCATTTAATTTCAAAGCTCGCTTTCTTTGACTACCAAACTTATAAATGTTCGGGAATTCAACTGCAGTCGTAAATTGGATAACACTATCCAGTAAGAGTTGCTTCGAATCCCAAATCAATACAAGGGAACAAAAGCAACCGTATTTAATAAAATAATTATAAAAATATAATTTTTTAATAATAATATAAAAGACTGCCGAATATATACAGATTGGGCATTTTTTCTAATTGTCAAGTGATTTAAAACTTCAATTTAAAAAATATTATGGATTAATTTCATATAATTTGTTCTGAATTAAAAAAATAACGATAGATAATTGAATTAGAAAGGAGAAAATAAATTATTGGCGAGTAATTTGTATCAAAGAATAGGAACCGAATCCAGATTAAATTACACTTCCTCCTGATGACCCGTTGTATCAATTCTAAAAATTGTATATTATAACGTAATTAATTATAAAACATATAGAATCTGTAGGCGTAAAAATCTTAATAAAAAGATTAAGAAAAATCTTACGAAAATCTTACAATGCCTACTAGATCGATTTACAAAAAGATAGCAATCAGAAGGCTTGTAAGTTTGTGCCTCACAGACTGTCTTTATATAAAGTAAAATTAATGAATTCGAATATTAAATTAAATGAATTTAATATAAAAATATTAAATATTAAATTAATCAAAATAGATGTTCAAAGTAATTCGAATCGAAAATATAAATTATAACATAAATAGAGAAAAAAGTTAACAAAAAATAATATTTAACAATATTTATTATATAAATAATAACAAATAACGTAAGTAATTATAAAACATTTTGAATCTGAATGCTTGAAAATCTTAAGATTTAAAATATGCACATTAGAAAACATTACAAAACATGTAGATTCAGTAAACAAATATGATTCATTAGTAGCAATATTATTTTTATATTTACAAAGATTTATATCACGATAGGTAAACTAATCCACTTATATTCTCAACAAATCAAAAGGGATTAGTCATCATGCCGTTGGCTTTTTTATGAGGACTTACAATGCCTATTAGATCGATTTACAATAAAATAGCAATCAGAAGGCTTGAGTGATAGTGCCTCACAGACTGTCTTTATATAAAGTTAAATAAATGAATTCGAATATTAAATTAAATGAATTAAATATAAAAAATTAAATATTAAATTAATCGAAATAGATGTTCAGAGTAATTCAAAAAATAGATGTTCAAATTAATACGAATAGAAAATATAAATTAAAGCATAAATAGAGAAACTTGTTTACAAAAAATAATATCTCGCCAACAATAATAAAGTGACTCAACAAAGTAAAATTTATATAAAGTATAATAAAAATAATAATTTAGTATTAATATTTATACGATTAAAGTCCATTCTAAATACAAAAAAATGCGAAACAATAACTGTTAAAAGACGTTAATATTCATTACAATATGAAGAACTAAAGAATAATTAATTCTAAATTTGTGTCTGTAACAGAGAAAATGTGTTTTGTATAACAAAACCACTTTATAACAATGCATTGAAATTGTAACAAAAATAACATTAAATAAATTAAAATTTAAAGAAGTCACTTTCTTGTGTACGCTAATTTTTTTATTTTATGTTTAGACAAATCTTCACACACCATTTTTAGTATTTTATAATTAAAATATTGATTTAAAAGTAATAATTTAATTAAAAATGAAAAAATATTCGTCTGACACTTGTAATCGAATACAAACCTATAAATATTCGTTTGTATAAACAAACGAAATAGGAATTTTTATTTCAGAGAAACCGAATTCTTTATAAGGAAAATAATTGCTTTACGAAATATTTTATTTAAAGAATTCACACATTATTCGTATATTTTTGAAATTTTTCCTATTGAAAACAAGCAATAAAGCTAAAGAGCAAAGCAAAAATAACAAAGCGAAAGAAACATTTTTTTCGTTCAAATTGAATGAAAAATTATAAATTGAATTTTTGGTTTATATTCATAATTAAAATTTAGAAATAAAATTTCTATTTAAATATCTTAAACGAGGAATTGAAAGATATTTTTATAACAAATAGTAAACTAAATACAAACGCGAAACAAATGATCATATTAAAGACACAAGCAAACAACAGCTAAAATATCATAGAATAATCAGCATCCAAAATGTCTTCAATAAAGGATTTAAACAGAAATGACATAGATTATACCACAAATGACACAATTTTAAAGATTAAACATAAAGAAGTGGCATGATATGATGTCTAAATAACAACATCTAATTTATGAAACATCATTTGATTGTGTGACTAGTAATTTACTAAAAAGTTTAGATCAAACTGTTATTTATTAACCCACAGAGAATCGTATACCTGTAAAATTCTGGAATATAGCAAAGGCTAGATCTTGCTTTATCATAATTCTGCTAATGAATTCTGTTCAAAATTCCGCTAAAAGAGCAGAATTTTGGTTAAACAAACCATATTTCATACTTTTGTTTGATTTTGCAAATGTGTAAAATGCTGACGATTAAAGTCAAGAATCTTGATTTTTTGATCTAAAAGCAAATCAATAATACAAAATAGATTAAGAAGAATATATTTTAGATAAACAAATATATGGTTCAGTCAAGTTCATTTATGTTCAGTTAATATTAAATTACATAGCAATCAACTTTAAGCAATTAATATCAACTGTAAATTTTTAAAATCTATAGAATTTATGTATAATAATTAATTAATAATATTTAAATAATTATTTAAAAATAATTCTCAACATAATTACTGCATAATCTATTGATTCATAAATTACAGCAGTAGTCTATCAAAGGATATGCAGATACTTTTAATAATGAATTGTATATAAACAACATTGTTTTAACATTCATAGACTACTATAGTTAGTTCAGTAAATACTAAATTATATGGAAATAATATAGTAATTAATAATTACCATATAATCATATAATAATTTATGATTTTAAAAAAGTTATTAAAAATCATCATTTACACATTTACTACATAATCTTTTGACCCATATATTACAATAGAAACCACACAAAATACTATCAATCGATATTACAGATACTTAATGAATTTTATATAGAAAAAACATTGAAAAGTATATTAACTTTTGTTTCAAGTGTAGCGTTCAGAATGATAGCATGAACTTAAAGTAACATTTGTATGCACCAGTGAAGAGTATTTATGATATTGAATACTGCCAAATACACACAGGTTGGCCAATTTTTCTAAAAAATTGGACAACTTGTGTTGTCCGATTATGTTCTATCATGATCAAGTTAAGAAAAAAAGCGAAAAATTGTCAATTTTAAAATTGTTAGTGTCAAAAAATTTAAAGTAGCATTTGTATGCATCAGTGGGGGAACAAATAACATCATTACAGACAGCGTTGAATAAATTACTAACCGCAAGTGTTTTAGGACAGGTAACGTCCCATACAATGTGGTTGACAGCCGGTCATGTGGTTGACCGGCTGCACAAACCTAATCGATTATTGCATGAGCCCGTTAGAAAAGCATGGATCTACGATTAACCGTTTTAGTTTATCACCAAACTGGTGCAAACTGTTTGCACTTTGACCATTGATTCCGCATCAACTGGTGTAAACGAGTATTGTTTCACTTTATTGTCAAGTCGTTACCCTCATTATCCTCCTAGTTTCACATAAAATTCTGTTATTCCACATCTACTAACATAAACTTTTCGTGGTCCGAAAAGGCGTAGTGCAGTCATAGTGAATGCATTACGGACCACGAAAAGTTTATGTTAGTAGATGTGGAATAACAGAATTTTCTGTGGAACTAGGAGGATAATCAGGGTAACGACTTGACAATAAAGTGAAACAATACTCGTTTACGCCAGTTGATGCGGAATCAATGGTCAAAGTACAAACAGAAGCGACAGCATTCTTGCACCAGTTTGGTGATAAACTAAAACGGTTAATCGTAGATCCATGCTTTTCTAACGGGCTCATGCAATAATCGATTAGGTTTGTGCAGCCGGTCAACCACATGATTTACTGAGTTTACCGGTTACTCTAAGGTCAACTTTGTTTCAGAGGCGCCATGAAAGACAACAATTTGCGATTTAGCGGAATTTAAAATAACATTGGACTTGGGTCACTGTTCTTTTAATCTTAAAAAGAAACATATGATGTCTTATATTAAGTCTTTGCACCTGCGCGCAGAGAACAGGGCTGTGATATCATCAGCGTGTGCCACAAGAAGTTGTTCGCATTTAAATATTTTAAAGAGTTCAATGGAAGCACCTGCGTCCAAAGAAGAAGAAACAATTTTTTTGAAAAAGTAGATAACATCCGAAAAATACATAAAGAATTGTGTTAAGAGTGTCATATCCAGTTTCTCATGAATTTTCGATTCGCGCTTTCTTCCGTGATTTTTATCTCTGCATCTTCTTATCATTCTCTTCAAATTTCAGTCAAAATTCTTTCAAGCAAGCGTTCCAATGCATAGTGTACACAGACAAAAAAAGTAATATTAAACATTTGTATAAACAAAAATAAATAGCAAAAATGAAATAACCGACGTAGTTAAAAAAATTAATAAAAGTTTCTCTAAATTTTTGAAGAAAAAAAAGGAAAATTTTTTTTCCATCAACTACTTATAATTTTTTATAATAAAATGTTTATTTTTTTAACATGTTTTGGTTCAAGCTACTACTGGTGATTTTGTTTGTTCTTAACATTTTCATTACACAGTCTAGGTATGGGCGATGTTGTTCTGGTGGCATATAACTTGAGTAGAAGTATAAACCCGAGAGAATAAATGTATTTAAAAGAATGCATGATCTTCTTAATGAGATATCAAGTGTTAACGCTCGGTGAAAAACTGACAAACCTTATTTAATGATTTTTTGAGTTTATTCATATCTGGCTTATTCGACAATGATGGAGTAAAAGTGGAACCTAAAATCTTTACTATCCTGCAATGTTTTCCGTGAGATGTTTTATCAAATCTATCAAATTCACGTTTGTGTTTGAATTTTCCTGTAATGTATTTAAATTTAGTCATGTTAGGTTTAAATTTAAACCTAAGCGTGACAGGTGATGTTTTATTTTGTCAATGATGCCCATGCATTTCTCCATACATTTTTTGTATGAAGCCATCTTTTTGGTTTTTAGAAAGACCAAAAAATGTCGTCAGCGTAGATGACTCCATGCACAAATTTATCACATATCTTGCTTAAGATGTGTCTTGTAGTAATTACATAAAGTATCGGACTTAATGGAGATCTTTGCGGCACACCTTGCGTTAGATAATATTTTGTATCTTTATATCCGTTAATATAGAAATATCTGGCTTTGAGACAAGCCCATATTCTCTTAATTATGTAACTTGGAACTTTATCCCTTATCAATGATTTTAAAATTTCTTCTTAAGTTATATTATCAAAAGCTGCTGAAATATCTAGAGAATAAAGTATCCAAGGACAGTTATATTTATTAATAAACATTTGTAAGTCTCGTACTGCACCAATTGTGCTTTTTCTTTTTCTAAAACCGAAAATGATTTTGTTTATCAGGTTGTTGCTTTCGTAAAATTCAGAGACTTTTATTGCTAAAGCTCTTTCAACTGCCGTTAGTAGGGGGTTTGAAATTGTGATTGGACGAATATCTTTAATATTATTGATAAATTTATTTTTCGGTAAAATTATCATTTTGCCACATCCAATGCTTAGATGCTCTGACAGTGGGCAATTTACAAAATGTTTGGCTATTCTGATTTTATTATTTAAGCTTAGAAGTTTTATTGCAGCAGGAGGGCATGACATTTCATTGCTTGAAACTTTCGAGTTACGAGGAAATGCTTATCATCGTAGGAGAGTTCGATGCCTACCGATGTGTTGATACAGTCTAATATCAGGCATTTGTTTAGTATCTTTTCGTCATTACAGGTTTCAGCTTTATATGTTAATTTGGTACTAATAGCTTCTTGGACTACGTCAAAAGATGTTGATGAGATCCAACGGGATGCTGCCGTTTTCAAGTTCTAAATTTTCGATGGTGTACTGTATTCCACCAGTTCTTCGAAAACGGTTTGTAGCATTTAATCTTCTTTATTTCATTAGTTAGGATTAACTTATATTGCAGTATGTCTATGTACGCTTGAATCTTACACGCCTACTCAAGATTTCCACATAGATCTAATAAATTTTGTTTCATTTTTAATTTTTTGATTTTGATGTTTGAGTAATTGCGATTTGTCGATCTTTGTTTGTATAAAAAAGTGTAAGATGCATTCAATACACACTTATTTATGCCTTCAAGAATATTATTCTTTAAGAGACTTGAACTGTCGTTAGAATTATTTATGCTGGATTATATTGTTTTTTCTAAGGAACAGAATAAATCCCTCATTTATGATGGTATAAAAATTATTATTGAGTTCAGATAAAATTTCAGAATTAGGATAAAAAGCAAATGTGTCAAAATTCGCATAAAAACTATTGTTTATTACAGAGGAGATTTGTGTGAATTTAAAGCTTGTGTCATCACTATCCAGATTAGTACTTAAAAGATTCTTAAACTCACAATCATACACCCGATCTAACGAGGTAGACAAGTACAATGAGACTGCATGATTAAAACTATTAATGCCGATAGAATTAGGGGCGAATACAGTTTTAAAAAAGTATTTGTTGATTTCGATTCAAATACAACCATGCGGTGTCCAATTATAGCGTTCTCTGGTTGAATGTTGTACCGCCATTCAACTTCAATAGTACTGGTTTTGTTTAAAATTGCAAAGTCGATAGTTGAAAACCACTTCTTTAAACGATTAAAAAAAGTATATTCCTTTGGAAGTTCGACGGTAAACTTATCGTTAATGCATCTTCTAATATTAATTCCACAGTTATCGTTGTAATCGCCTATAATAAAGTCCAAATTATTAACCACTAAAAATTGCTTCTAATCTCATCTGCAAATGTTCTGGGCCACAAACCTTTTCTTGACTTTGTCTTACTCTTAATATTAACATTTGCAAATTTAAATGCGGAGCCGTTTAACAGTATTTTTATTATTTGAAAAGAAAATAAATCGTTGTTGCCTGACATTAGTAAAGAGGGGTCTAGATATTTCTTAATATAGGTAGCCAGGTTAAATGGATCATCGTTCTTAATATTTAGGTGGAATAATATATACTCAAAGAATACATCAGAAAGAACACTTTGTGTTCGTGCCTCTTGTAAAGCGATTACGTCGAAGTATCCCTCTCTTAACAGTTGAGTTGCATTTGATGTTGACCCACAATTCCATAAAACGATAACTAGATTATTATTGTTCATTGTGTAGAGGATACTGCGCTTTTAAATTCTAGTCCGAATTCTTTTAGAATAGATATCACTTGGGTACTAAAAATCGATTGATTGTTTGACAGATTTTCCACTACTTGAACAACTTTATCCATACCATATCCTAAATTTATAATATTTTCATTTATATTATCTAGCTCATCGTTTATTGGAACGGAGCTCTTTTTGACAATAATTTCTATTTCCATCAATTTCTTTAGATAGTTCATCTAAGCGACTATTTATTAAATTCATACTTGTACTATCATCACTATGCTTAGTAGGTGTTGTGCACGGTTGCTGGTTGTTATTACTGTCTGGAATAATAATTATAGGTCTTTTTGACGCAATTGATGCAAACGATATGTTATTATGAACTTCTCTGTTATGCTGTAAATTGTAGGGCAAAATGTAATTTTGAAAATGCTGACACGATTTTTGTTATATGCTTTATGACCTTCACCACAGTTTGCGCATTTATGGGTGTGTCTGTTGGTACATATGTCGGAATTGTGTGATCCGCCACAGTGAACACATTTCACTTCTTTTTGGACAAACGATAATAATGACCCCATTCTTGGTTTCTAAAGCATTGAAGAAAACGAAAAGTGTTATATGCATTATCCCCCATTTCAACAATCTTGATTTCGTGACCTAACAAATGAGCATGATTATTTTAAAATATCTTTTCATTATCTACTTTAGCGAGAACACTTATAAAGTGTATATTTGCGGTAGTTATCTTTTTTAGAAATTTTAAACCTATTTCAGAGCAAAACAATACGATCTCATTATCCTCAGCGAAAATTGAAATAAACTTTAATACAACGTTACTCTTAGGGGAAATGTCAATAACAGAAAAATCGGCGGAGTCAGCAAAAAGCGATATAAATTGATTTTTTACGTCTGCATCGAAAAAAGACAATGGCATATGATCCATTAAATCTAATTCGTTTAAACAGTTTTATGGAGCAATTATGTTGAATAAAGCGTCTTTCAATGTTTATGTTGAAATATTCCCTAGACATCATGCATTGCCAGTTGACTTTAACAATATGTTTATCATCATAGTCGGAGCAATAAGATATATTATTTAAAGATTACTATAACGTAATATATCAAAAGATATATTATTTAAAGATTACTATAACATAATATATCTTAACATATATTATTAAAGCTGCTGAAATATCTAGAAAAAAGAGTTGTCAATGACAATTATATTTAATAATACACATTTGTAAATCTCGTACTCCACCAATTGTGCTTTTTCTTTTCTTAAACCGAAGATGTTATTGTTAATCAGATTGTTGCGTTTGTAAAATTCAGAGACTTTTATTGCCAGAACTCTTTTAGCCTTCGTTTATAGAGGGTTGGATATTTTTATTGGACAAATATCCTTTATAATATTGACAAATTTATTTATTGGTAAATTGACATTTTGCACCATCGAATGCTTAGATACTCTGACATATAGCAATTTATTAGATGCTTGGCAATTTTGATTTTATTCTTTATTCTAAGAAGTTTTATTGAAGACGGAGGACATGGCATTCCATTGCTTGAGACTTTTGAATTACGAGTAAATGCGTCTAATATGTCATTGTAAGAGATATCGATGCCTACCGATGTGCTAATACAATCTAAAATCAGACATTTGTTTAGCATCTTTTTGTCATTTAAAGTGTCAGCGTTATTTGTTAATTTAGTTCTAATAGATTCCTGGACTACGTCAAAAGATGTTGATGCGATTCGGGGATGATGTCGTTTTCCAAGTTTGAATTTTCGATTGTGTACTGTATTCCACTAGTTTTAAGAAAACGGTTTATAACATTATAAATTTAAATATTCTTAAGTAATTACGTGTTAACAATGACTAAATACTTTATTTATTTTTAACAATTACTTTGAAAGGCATTCATTATTTATTGTATTTGTCTATCAAAAATTGAAAATAATCAACACTAAATATGTTCAAGTGCAAAGTTAAACTAGAAAGTATTTGACCATTGAATGGTGAAACATGTACAAACGTATTTAACAAATCAATTCTTTATTGCCCAATCATTTTGTTCAACCATTACAAACGGTTTTATTTTTTATTTACAAATGTATAAAAATATAATAACAATTTAGCAGAAAAGTGTTGAAAAATCAAGTGACAATTTAACGAACAACAGACACTTGTACAGCACTAACCAAATTGTTGGCTGTAGAAGCCTGTTATGAAAACACCGTTTACAAGCTGTGCGATAAATCTATGAGAATTACCAAGCATTGCCCTGCGCTAAAGTTGTCACGTTAGCGCAGGGCAATGCACAGCAACTGGCATTAACAAGCAACAAAATTTTCTTCTAATTATTAAGTCGGGACGATGATTGCCTATGGCCTTTTTCAGAGACTAAATAACCTGCTACTCCAAAGAATATGCCAATGAGAAATGCTAATATTATTCTTTTAAACTACTGCATCGGCATGGTATGTCCTCTGTGCTCATTGAGCAAATCATCATTGGACACTTTATGTTTGGAAACTTACTGTATTTACTTTAGATCTCAAACTTTTTTAAATGATATGTTTTTCATGATGATATTAATATCACAGTAGTCAGCCATATTGGTTATGCATTTTATATTGTGTCTTTTTCTTAATTAAGTAATGTTATGGCGAAATTTAATTATTAAAAAATAATTTTTATGTAGATCATTTAAATTGGATATTCAACTGATCTCATAAGGATCTTGTTTAATTTTCTACTATTTATATTTAGAGAATACTGCTTTTAAAAAAATTGTTTTAGCGAACATCTGTAATTTCAGTTTTTTTTAATTTATTTGAAAAAGTAGAAAGCATTCCACAAAAACGCAAATGAATTTTTCAAGAGGGTTACTACATTATGGCATATCTAGGTTCTCAGGAGTTTTATGTTTCGCACTGTATCTTCTGTGGCTGTTTGACTCTGTGTCTTCTTTTCGTTTTCTTCAAATTTTAATCTCGAATTCTTACAGGTATCGTATTGATAAGGTTAAAAATCAATGCTTTCTAAGTATTTAAAAACCTTTCTAATTTTTGTCGTTTCTTCAAATTTTAATCTCGAATTCTTCCGGGTATAACTTACTTTATGTTATTATCTCTCAAATTTTGTATGTTACAATTATATTATAAGTAAGCCTTTATTAAAGTAATACCAGTAACATAAAGTTGTAATGTTGTGAAATTTTTAACTTCCGGGTCAAAAACGATATAATATCATTAGATCGGTTAAATCTTATTATCTTGAATGTTTTCACAATTTTATATTTGTTAATAAAGTTTCGTATAACGCTTTTATTAAAATGTTTCCTTGATATCATGCATTGCCAGGTTATTTTAACGATATACTTGTCTAATCTAGTAGTAGTTAATAAAGAATAAATGTTTGAACTTGTGTGTAAAGTTATTGAATTGATTGCAGCTGAAAGTGTTATTTTAGTTCGTTTGCAAGAAGTATGGCGATTAAGGAAGTTTAAAAGTGTTTAAACGTATGTAGCATTGTACTCGTGTTATTAGGTTTAAACCTGTCTCGCCACTTTAATCAGTTCCGCCGGTATCCATCAATTCGATCTTTGTCGTCGTTTAATTTAAATTTTGATTGAAAATTGATCGTCGTATGATTGTATTACTCGATTGTTTTGCAAATAATTAGTAATTGTCGATAGTTAGTTATCAAGAATTTTTAAAGAATAAATATATATAAAAACCTATATATAAATTTCAAAATATATTTTGAATTATAAAATATTTTTAAGTTTTGCCTTTCTTGTTTGCTGTGAATGTTTAATTCATGTTAAATTTTGATATTTACAATAAACAGTTGGATTTAAAATAGAAGTTTAAACTTGGTCTGCATTAAATTTGTTGTGTCAAAAGAGTATATTGCAGTTTGATCTAAACGTTTTAGTAAATTACCAGTCACACAATCAAATGATGTTTCATAAATTCTATGTTGTTTTCTAATCATCGTATCACGCTACTTCTTTATGTTAAATATTTAAAATTGTCTCATTTGTGATATAATTTAATTCATTTCTATTAAAATCCTTTATTGAAGACATTTTGGATAGTGATAACTCAATAATATTTTTGCTGTTGTTTTATTGTGTCATTAAAAAGCATATTGTCTATTATCTATAAAACGTTTTCCCTTTATAGTTTAAATGAAATTTTTTTAATATTTTGTTGTTTTGTATATTGTAAAATTACACGAAAAAAAATCTATTAAACTTGATTGGAAATTTGCATGAAAATAATGCCGTATCAAGACTACAAAGTTTGTGTAATTCTGACAGATGTTATATTACCGTTTGAATTACCAATGTCTTCACGGCCTCAGGTCCACAGGGATCTGAGCCGTCCAGCCAATCCAAGACGCCGCTCTCTGATTAAACCATTCGCGGATTCGCACCCTTCCCCCTCCCGAAGAATTCAATCGGTGAGGACTATGCTCGGTAATCGCGAGATGATGATCTTGAGAAACCTTAGTCTTTGCTCTGAGGAACGTACTCTTGAAAAGAAGAGTTATTTCGAGATATGCCAAGTACTCTAGAGGCGCACTTTAGTTTTCCCATTCAATGACAGATGCTGAGACCGTTTTAGAGTCCACCTAGCTCTCTTCAGAATACGTTTGAGTCTATCCAGATCAGCTTTCGCTGATCGAAAGCTGATCGAAAAGCTTTTGAATCGAAATGGGTCGCAGATCTTTAGGACATGAGACTGGATTACGCTTAGGTAAAAAATTCTACGACTAATATTGATGCCGGCTACATCGGATGGTGAGGCTAAAAGCATTGTGACGCCACTTCTCCTCTCTGATCGGCTGTCAAAAGCTGACAGACCCGAGAAGATAGTGGAGCGACGGATTTTGAGGTGCCCGGAAGTGGACCCCAAGAGTTAAGGATGTCTGTAACAGATAAGTCCCTACTCCTGAAGTCACCCCAAGACGGGATTGGTTTGTCGATTTAGTGACACTATAGTGATTTGGGGATAGTAACTCTTCCAATACTCTGTCAAGGCTAATGCTCCCAATCCAAACCACAGCCCGATCCTTCAAACAGACAAACTTCTCCTTCTTGAATATCTTCCAAAAGGAAGACTGAAAAGGATTAAGGTGAGCATGACTCGCCTTTTCCTGCTCAGCTGGAACCTATACGTAGAGCTCCAGTATTAATTCGAGAGTGCCTGTCTGGTGGAAACAGCGATATTCGGAAGCTGAAGCATTTTAGCCAGGACCTTGAGTTTTGTGGAGTGGGATTGTAAATACGACCTTTATAGGTAGTCGAAAGTAACGTGGTAGCTTGCGATTATAGGTATGAATAAAATTCCGTCAAACTCGCATTACCAATTCTGGGGAAAAGTTGGATAGCTGCATGAAAAAAGCCACTCTGATTGGATCAAAGTGAAACCTCTTTCTAAGCAACGTATCTTCCTCTATCCGTTAACGAATTTGGTCATGAGAGGTGGTCTGTTGTTGGCGCGACTGCTCAGTACAAATGGGTTTCAACAACCACATCTTATGAAGCAGTAATATACCGAGGAGAAAATTTGTTGTTAAGCAATGAAAAGTGTGGGACGGTGGTTTGTGAAAAACATAGTCATTCCTGGCTCTGCGAAGTGCTGAATTTATCCAACGACCAGTTCTGTCGTTGAAATCACCAAGTAACATGTCATAGACACTACCCAAAATACGATCCAGTAGATCAAGGTTCTTGTAAATCTCTCCTGGACGGATGTAGATATTGACTATACTGATTGGTTTACCGTTTTTACAAAGTGATATAGCTAAACAAGAAAAAGCTGAACAAGAGTAGTTTAACAGGAGGGAAGATCTTAAGAAGCATATAACTAGGGTTAAAAGACCTTGAGTAGAAGTGAAGTAAGGTGGGGTTATGTACGGAGTATAGTGGGTATAGATGTGCTTAGGGATAAATCGAGTAATGTCCAGAGCAAGCCGGATAGTCCGCGTCTCCTGAAGGACTATAACATCTGCATCTCTACCAGATAAAAGGCTAAGGGATGAAGCACCTCCCGAATTCCACTGAAAAATATTAAGTGAAAATAGTTCTTGATTACTTTGCATTGTGTTGATTTAGCTGGAGTAAGATGCTTCCTCCTAGTCCGAAACATAAGTGAGAAGGTTTCCCTTCACACGCCCAGCCTGACTAGGCTTAGGCACTTGCTCACCAGGCGTATCATCATCTCCCATAGTAGATCCGGGTTGGCTACAGTCTAGCTATTTTGATCTCTTTTAGCTAGTTTTAAAGCTGCGACTGTTTGAAAAGTAATAGTCCTCTTGTTTGATGGTTACCTTTTGTTATTAGTCTTTGTTGCAGTTGGTAGGTTTAAATTTTGTAATAGGTTTCTCAAGGATTCACTAATCATACCTTCAACTTGAAACATTGCTGCTCTTTATCTGCAGTCAATGTAGTATGTCATATCTTTGTCGTTAGACTTCGTGTTAGAGTTAGTATCAATTATTGTCCTTTTGGAAGCTTGAGCAAAAGTTAGGTCGTTTACTGTATTTACCTTGTGCCTTGATTGGTATTCTTAAAATGCCCTCCATTAGCGGGACCACGCTGGGTGGTCACTACTACAGTTTGAACACTTTGCTTTGAGCAGACATTTTTCGTGATTGTAGGTGGAACCGCATACTCCACAAGTTGGTGGGCTCATACATTTGCTGGCCCAGTGCCCCCATTGATGGCAGGTGCTGCAGTGGGGGTAAATCAATTACTCGATATCCAGTAATGTAAAAATCAAATTATGTCGCAAAAAAAGGTTAAACTATGAATGCGAAAGCCGCGACGCGTCTTCCAAGGATGCATGAGCGAAGGCAATTGGAATTAAATTGCCTTTTCTATCCTTTAAAAGCATATTTTTGATATATTGAACAGTTTTTCAAGTGAGATCATGCCATCACCAGAGAGAAACGTAGGCATATTGTTTATTTTCAACGATGGCTGAATAGGTTTGAAGTCAATTGTGCCTTTTTCGAGGTAATTATTTTGAAAATAAGAAACGGATGCTTTTGCTAGGTCTTCTGTATAAAACGAGATCTTGATTTCATTCTCGTAATATTTGGTAGAATTAAATATGATTCTATTTTCGAATTAAAGTAAGAAATTCCGTAAGAAAACATTAAATAAGTTCTTTCTCTCAATCGGAACCAGTAGTTAAATAATGACCAAGTTTGTAGTTTGAAGAATAGGGGAAAGCTCCCCTTCGTTTTTTGTTCAATAAAAGAAACACCACTTACCTTGTTCATCTTGTATGTATATTTTGCGGCTATAATTTCGGTAGCGTAATCAGATACCAAAGAGAAATGCTCAGTACACAATTTAGAGCACCATTTTTTAAAATATCAAGGGATTATTAACTTGAAATCAACTTCGGTCGTTGTAAACACGATTCGAAATCACTTGCAGCAATTGCTTCACGTTGCTTCACGTGTCTTCGCGTTAATTGTTTACTTTACTTTGTGCGAAAAATGTTTTTTTTTTGAAAAAACAACGTCTACAGGTCAATAATACTTGTCAGTAGAACAAATAAGATAATAGCTTGTTAGTAGAAGAAATTGTGCAGTGATAAAAGAGCACAAAGTACGTCTCTATTAATAGTCACAAAAGAACTTAAATAATGCGGTTATTTGAAATGAGAAATGTTTTGAACGAAATTAGATTAATTGATTTATGAATGATTTATTATTGAATTGTTAATTAATAAATTGCGGTGATTTATATCGAAATTATGTAAAAACTTTCATTATACATGAATTGACATTAATATATAATATATTTTGCTTTAAAGTTTTAATTTATTTGATAAAATAATTTGTAAAATTGACAATTTTGCTTTGTTCTCTTTACATGATCATGATAAAACTTAGCGATTTTCTCTATCAGTAGACGTTAGTTTAGAAACATTAGCCAACCTATGGGTATTTTTCAGTTTTAAATGTCATATATGCTCTTCATTGTAGCATATAAATGCACTTCAAGTTTATGATATCAACCTTAACGGTACACTTTAACGAACACTTAATATACCTTAGCGAATGCACAAACAATTTGTTGCTTGTTTTGTAATTTAAGGGTAAATCGATTATGTTGTAATTATGTAAATAGCAAATATTTAATAATCTTCAATATAGGATAATTATAAAGAATAATAAAAATTATTTATAATATAATTATTATTCTGTTAAAATTACATTCGTGTGCCACGTAATCTGTTTTTTAGGCATTATTAATTATCCACACGAGAAAAACAATTTTTTTTGTTAGAGTTAATTATAACAACGTTTCGGTCAATCACAGTGACCCTTTTCAAGTTGAAAGTTTTCAAACACAAATCGCCTTATATTACAAATGTGTAATTACACACCTATGTAATATAAGGCGATTTGTGTTTGAAAACTTTCAACTTGAAAAGGGTCACTGTGATTGACCGAAACGTTGCTATAATTAACTCTAACAAACAATTTGTTTTTCTCGTGTGGATAATTAATAATGCCTAAAAAACAGATATAATTATTAATTTTTATTAACTAATTCTATTAATTTTGTAAATTAATAGTTTATATTAATTGCTAACATTTGATTGCCATGTGATCTAATAATAACTGAACTAGTTATACTGGTCTTAACTTTACAATCGCGACAATTGAATGCACAATTGAACGAAATTTGATTGAATGGTATCATAATGAAGTTTTGTATGAATGCATAGCAACAAAATTTGCTTTTCGCGCTCTAACTCTATAGGTATTATTCAAAATGTCAGTGATCAGGTTCAATAATTTTCTTTTTGGTAAGTAAAATCATTGCTCTGCATAATGTAGTAATATTTCTATTCAACGTATTGAATTATAAAAATATATTTATAAATATATAAATACAGAAGAAAATTTATAGGTTATCAAGTAAATTACAATAAAATAGACATATTAATTTTTACAATGAACCGGTCAACAGGCACATGCGCAGTTTGCCATTTACGGTTTCGTCTTACGGCTTCACCACTGCTGTTTAAACACGGCAAACACAAAAGCTGTGCCAGATCAAGCATATCACCAATTTTAATTTGCGATAAACATGATTCATCAGCGGCTAATGTGGAAAATGGCACTAACTTGGCCGACATCGACTTAATTGGCTAAATCCATTCGATGTTGTTATCTAAACAATATCTCATGGTGCTTTTTGTTAACTTTACACAATCGCGACACTATCTCATGGTGCTTTTTGGTCTTAACTTTACAATCGCGACAATTGAATGCACAATTGTACAAAATTTGATTGAAATCTTAAAAATTATGTAATTTGTCGTATAATTTACTTCATTTCTGTTTAAATCCTTTATTGAAGGCATTTTAGTTGATAATTATTCAATGATATTTTAGCTGTTTCTTCTTGTGTCATTGATATGATAATTTGTTTCGCGTTTGTATTAATAGTATTTAAAGTTTTCGATTTGCTATAAGAATATCTTTCAATTTCTCGTTTATGATATTAAAAAAATTTCAATTAAAATTTAAATTTTAAATATAATAAAATTTGGATTATGAAAATAATTCAAAATATCTTGGATAAATAACTTAATTGCCAGGTTCTAGATGCATTAAACGAACCAGACTACTCCAAACATCGAAATCCTTGGCAAGAGACTAATGTCTCTTGCCCAGGATTTCAAATCCCCACTTCCGTTTCTTTAAATTAATAGTTGATGGCCATGTTATCTAACAAAGACTGAACTAGTTATACTAGCCTTAGCTTTACAATCGCCACAATGAAACGCACAATTGAACAAACTTTGATTGTATGGTAGTATATTAAAGCTTCGTATGAATGCATAGCAACACAAATTGCTTTTCGCGCTCTAACTTTACAGGTATTTTTCAAAATGTCAATGAACAGTTTCAATAATTTTCATTTTGGTAAGTAAAATCATGGCTCTGCATAATGTAGTATTATTTCAATTCAATTTAGTCATTATTAAATATCTTCAAGTTTTTGTCTTTATTGCTTGTTGTGAATGTTTAACTCCTGTTAAAGTTTGATATTTACAATAGAAAGTCGGATTTATAATATATGTTTAAACTTGGTCTGCATTAAATTTGTTGTGTCAAAAGAGGATATCGCAGTTTGATCTAAACCTTTAGGTAAATTACCAGTCACACAATCAAATTATGTTTCATAAATTCTATGTTGTTTTCTAAACATCAAATCATACTACTTCTTTTTGTTGAATCTTAAAAAAATTGTTTCATCTGTGGTATAACTTGTGTCATTTCTGTTTAAATACATTATTGAAGCCATTTTGGATAGCGAATATTCAATAATATTTTTGCGCTTGTTTTATTGTGTCATTTATATGATCATTTGTTTCGCGTTTGTATTACAAGCGTTTAAAGTTTACGATTGGTTATAAGAACATCTTTCATTTCCTCGTTTTAGATATTTAAATAAACATTTTATTTCTAAATTTTAATTTCAATATAAATAGTAAAATTTGTAATTATCAATTTATCATACAGTTTGTTCGGTAAATAAAATATTTATTTTATTGCGTTTTTTGTTTTTGCGTTGCTGTTTTTAATGTTGTTTTACAAGTATCAGACGTATTTTATTCAGTTTTAATTAAATTAGTACTTTTAAATCAATGTTTTTATTATAAAATACTAGAAATGGTTGGCTAAAATTTGTCTAAACGTAAAATAACAAAATAGCGTACACAAGAAAGTGACTTCTCATAATTTTCATTTATTTAAAGTTATTTTTGTTACAATTTCTATGCATTGTTATAAAGTTGTTTTGTTATACAATCAATATTTTCTGTATTGCTGACACAAATTTGGAATTAATTATTCGTTAGTTCATCATATTGTGATACATATTAATTTCTTTTAACAGTTAATGTTTCGCATTTTTATATTTAGCATTGACCTTAATCGAATATATATTAATACTAAATTATTTGTTCATTATGCTTTATATAAATTTTACTTTCTTGAGTCACATTATTATTGTTGGCGAGATATTATTTTTTGTAAAAAAGTTTCTCGATTTATGCTTTAATTTATATTTTCTTTTTGAATTTATCTGAACATCAATCTCGATTAAATTAATTTTTTATTCACAGGTTATTTTTACTAAGCAACAAATTGTTTACCGCCATATATTCCTTTCAACAACACATTGCCAAGATTCATTATATAACTTTGTATATCAAGTAATGATTTCACAAACACAGTCAGCCGCAAGTTATAATTGCAGGTATAGCTTTATAATTATAATTTTTAGCGTTAATGTATTACTAATGCATACATGTAACTTCAACAAGAACAATTTCTTGATAAGAAAAGAAAATAATAGTAAAATCAGATTTTTCTTGTAAACCACTGGTACGGATGTCGGGTTTAAAATGCAGTAAACGAACTAAACAACTCCAGACAAACCGATCCTTGGCGAAAGATATTAGTTATCTTTCAAAATGCCATAGGCGTTTCTTTTTAAGTTCTGAGATATTATCTATCTGACTGTACCAAAGTCTAGCTCGAAGCATCTCTTTAGAAATTCAAGTCTTAAACACTCCAAAGAATGCAATCCATATACGTAATCAGATCGTTTCTTTGTCATCCTCGACTGACTTTTTCAATGTGGATAAGCAGCGACTTTACTCCGACCAAACCCGGATGAACAAAATCATCATTTTCGCTCTATGGTTTAGACCTTTTACACCGCATGAAGCCCTCTTTACGGTCGCCCGTGCGATAATTTGTAAACTTCGCCCAAAGACTCAACTTCGGCTACAACACGACTGACCTGTACTAAAAACGCTTTACTGCTGTAGCTAAACCTATCTTTATTTAATCCCCCTGATTTTCTTGACGCATATCGAGAACAAGCACTATAAATACTTAAAGTAGTGCATATCAAGATGATTGTTTTTTTCAATTCAGGTTGATATGGAAACCTGAATCTGTGACGAACACAGAGACAGTATTAGAGGTACTAACTAACATACTTGCTGTTGTCATTCCATCGTAAATCGATCTAGTAGGCATTGTAAATAGTATGGACAAGATGTTAATAAGACAAAATAATCTGTAAAGAGCAGATGGTATCCTGATACAGCCGAACTGTGCGCTAACATTTTAAAATTTTCAATTTAAATAATCATTTATAATATAAATTATTTATTATATAAGTATATATATTAATAATTTTATATTAATTCTAGTAATTCTGTACATTAATAGTTGATATTAACTGGTCTTTACTGTGCCATATATTTATTTATCCAAAATGTATTATTCTAAATCTACTTGTATAATTGATTTACTTTTAGGTCAAAAAATAAAGACGCTTCAACTCAAACTTCAGAATCGTTAAAAACTGACAAAGTTAAAAAGAAAAGTATGAAATATGTTGTTTTTATAACCTAAAATTCTGCTCTTTAGAGAAGTCGATTAAGCAAAATTTCGACTATGCTGGATTCCCATATATGACAGGTACACGATTCGTTCTTTATATTTAATTTGTTATATACCAACAAAAAATATTGCACTTTGGATTAAATTTTTGAGTAAACTACCAATCACACAATCATTTGATGTTTCATAAATACGACGTTGCTCTCTAAACAACATTACATATTACTTATTTATTTTAAATCTTTAAAATTGTGTCACTTGTGATATAATTCATGTCATTTATGTTTAAATTATTTAAATTAAATCTCCCATTTTTCATATAGTTTGCTCGGTAAATAAAATATTTTTTTGCATTTTTGGTTTTTGCATCGCTGTATTGCATTGTGGTCTTGTTTTAGATGATATGCATATTTTAATTATAAATTCTGAGTTTGAATATTTAATTAAGAAAAGCTTCAAATATAGAAATAATAAATGCATTCTTTAAATAATTATGTTCTTCGAATATGCAATTATTTTCTAATAAAGAATTCGTTTTATGTTCTTTAGTTGTTCATATTGTAATAAGTATAAATGTCTAATATCGGCTTTATTATCATCTCTTTATTAAATTTCATAAAAGACTATTTATTTAACTTTGGATTTTAAAATTTAATTTAAATAGTAAAATATACTAAATAATTTGTTTATTTTGCTTTGTATATATTATTCTTTGTGAGTCACTCTATTATTGCGCAAATATTATATTCTTTAAAACTGTTCCTTTATTTATGTAATATTTTATATTTTCTTTTTAATTGTATAAAACATCTATTTTGTTGGTTATATTTCAATTAATAATTATAGTTGATTGTTATTACTTAGCAACGCATTGTTTTCCGCCATATATGTACTTTTCACCAACACATTGTTATGATCCATCTTATTACCTGGCTTCTCAAGCAATGTTTCAACAACAACAGCCAGCCGAAAATTATTATTGCAGGTAAAGCTTTTAGATTTTTTGCGAAAATGCGTAATCAATGTATGCATCTTACATCTTTTATATTAATAAAATCTGCTAATGAGTTTACGTATTTAATATAATTATTTAAATAATAACTATATTTATGCTAAATCGAAATTTTATAATTTTCAAAATTTTATGAATTGACTGTTAAATAACAGACGATGTATCTAGAATAAGGATAAGGAATCATCAGGAGAAACTGTTATGCTGTCAGTTTACAGCCCTTTTTTCGACCCAGCATAGCAGAGTGGCTAAACGCGTGCTAATGACGTAGTTCTTCTGATAAAATTTAATTATATTGAAACAAATCATTTGATTATATTGAAACCCATTAAAACACATCTTAGTTGTCTGAGTATGGATTACTTTTAAACAACTTCGATTTATCAAAATATTTAAAACTCTCCTTTATTCAATTTTATAAAAATATTTGTTGTCCAAATATTTAATTTTGATTAGATAGGCATTTTAGTTATTATAACATATGCAAACTATTTTGAAAAAAGATTAATTAATTTTTCTAGAGCTTCTTTAGTATCTGCTAAATCTCAATTTGCATAAAGCGTACTAAAATCGTATGTACATATATTCTGAAAATTTATTCCTTGTGAGTCTTCAAAAAATTCTTTTGTAGAATTAATACGGTTAATAACTTTAAGTATTTTATTCTTATAGACAGAAATTGACTTTAAGGTACATTTAAAAGTGCCACATATGAACCTAGGTTTTATTGGTGTTTATGCAAGTTTGGATTCAAATGTGATAGAGTTATATTTAAAAGCGCTTAACTCCATTTTTCCATTAGGATTGAATAACATTGTACAAAATCATTAAACTAAAATAACTAAAAAATCATTATGTAAATATAAGAGGTTTTTTCTAGAGATATTATTTGTTCAATAAAAAAATACTAATTTACGATTAGAAAAGGTTAAGTTGTATAATAGACAATTATTGCAATATAAAATACTATAATCGAACAACAAATGTAAATAATAGCAATAAAATATATACACTGACCGTAAAATTCATTGGCAAATGTATAAATAATATAAACATAGGTAGAATTTTAAATAATTGTTAGAGCTCGGATAATCGCGATCGAAATAAAGTTTCTCCATAGTGTGGCCGCTTTAGCTCAAAATATAATGTTAGGAATACGGAATTGACTCGGAATAAAGTACCTGCTTTTTTATATCAACGCATTTCAGTTGAAAAGGCTAGGACACCTTACGAAGATGTCTTGAGATTTCCTACCTCGAGGCGTTTTTGCAGAACTGACTCTCAGGAATGAGACTTTGAGGTAGATCTCGATACCGGAGGAATGATAAAATCTCGAAACCGGCCGAAGAACGACTTAATGCTAAAATTGTGCTTATATACCAGCATTAATTGAAATTCATATACAATTTTTTTCATGTAAGGTGTTTATAATTTAACGATCAGACAAATATGTTTATTTTCCGACAACCTTTGACTAGTTTTGTCCGTATATTTTATATTTGACAGCTCTATATATTTTAGACTATTAAGGTGGGATAATAAACTTTCAAAAAGTTTCCAAAGTTAGATTTT